>UCOM01000138.1:0-125498 GCA_900474385.1 Ormyrus pomaceus
GAGGTTAAAATGTTGCGCGCTACTTAAAATCTCACGTACTCGTTGAACTATAGATAAAAAGTGGTCAGTTTTAATTCTAAAGGTAAAATAAACGCATACAAATGAATAAATTGTCAATTTATTATAAAAAATAACTAATTTTTAACATACTACCGAAGTCAAATGCGCTTGACACTCGCTCTACTAGTGTAGTAACGGTAGTACTACCTTAAGGCACACCGATACACGTATTCTCCACTGAAAAAGCTGGCCTGAAAAAAGGTTTCGAATGTAACTTGGTTAGTATCACTATCTGCATAAATCAAGTGGAATTACCGCAATTAGCTTGGCGCAGTAGGTCAGGCGCATTGATAAAAATGCCGTTAAACTTGATTAATATTACAGGCGGCGTGTTTACATACATTAAATGAAACAGATCGGCTATCGTTCCCAAGGATTTATCGGGAAAAACCGCGGTGGGCGTTGAAAAAGTAACGAAAAAATTCATCGACTACCCGGAAAATTTATTTTATCCGTAAGATAAGAGATATATTTTGTAGTCGTTAAAAAGGGGTATCTGAAAACCGCGTTCTTAGACATTAAAATAATTTTTATGAATAATTTTTATGACGCGCCATAACAATTGTAGAAAGTTTTAATGATCGACCTCGCGTTTAAAAGTTATAATTTGTGAAATACAGAGAGCTAAACAATCAAATTTAACGAGTTTGTTTTCATCATTATAATAATTAAAGCTACTTTAAAAAGGTGCGCACAAAATAAAATCATTTCTCGCCCTACACCACCTCATCAATTCCCCAAAAATCTATAAACTCAAACTGCATGCTTTCACTTCGATCAGCTGAACCTCGGAGCTTCATATTCACCTTCGAGATCAAGTACATATCGCACACCCGGCGTTCCGTTCCATCCGAGGATCATCGAGTTCTCGCTCGCATTACGTACTCGCGCGCAGAGAGAATTAATTGCTCCGGCAGCCGCCGCCGTCGCCGCGCGACACACTGCGGTTTATAAAGTTCGCGATTTCAATTAATCCAACGCGAGCAGGCGCGCGCGGCCCGCAAATTAGGTTGCCGGAGCTATTAACTACACTGGTAAAGCCTCGTCTTGAGAGTCGAGCCGCTTGATATTACCGAGTCTGGAGCGTCGAAGCGATCGACTGTTAGAGGGACTGGGAGCGAGTGATGATCCTCGAACCTGACGTTCATTGCACGGACGTCTGGGCTTTCGGAGCCGCGCGCGCGAATGCTCTTGCCTTTGGCGGGGTTGGCGAGATTTTTTTGGCGAATGTTTCGTGATAATTTGCAATAATTGGACAAGCAATATAATTATCCTGATGAATGATATTAAACAGAATTTTCAGTCGCTTGAAATCTAAAATAAACATTGCACTCGTAAGAAGCAATGAGTGGCTAATTACAGCAGCCCGTCGCATTAAAGCGCAATCAGTCGAAGAGAAAGGAGTCCCGCAAGAATGAAGCTCCGATCGATATGCCCGAGCGTACTATCGAAGATGAAGAGCGAAGGTAAGCCGGGGCGCCGGGACTAACCCGACGCGTCAAAAGCTCGCGAAGCTGCCGACAACAACGAGTTAAGAGAGACGGGAGCGAGGCTCCGAAGACAAAAGCGCCAAGGTTACCCCAACCATTGTTTAAAACCGGTAAACAGAGACAGAGAGAGAGAGAGAGAGCGAGCCCCGAGTATCCGTCGGATCATCTTCAGGCTTCTTTGCGCAAGAGCCTATATATCTTGAGTTTTCGCGTCACAAGGACTTTGGGCTTCGAGCGCGAGATAAAAATAGACCACCCCCCGAGCGCGCGCACACACACACACGTATACACAGCGGACGCTCCGAGTGGCACTCGAGAACGGGCCGTCAACGTTTCGACGCTGTTGCGCGAAACTGTTGGCGCACTCGATCGCGACATTGGCCCATTGTTGGGGCCGCCGGCTGCATTATGCGCCGCGTTATTGCGCGAATGTGTGCGCGAGCGCAATGCACGCCACGGGCCAATTACGAGCGCGCTTTAAGTAATTGCCTGATTGGATTTCTCTATCTCTCTCTCTCTCTCTCTCTCATTCTCTGTCCGGGTTATCCGAATCGCTCATTGATTTTCGACTTTTGAAATTCGAGCCTTTCGAATTAATTAAATTTTCCGGCTCTCGTGTGATATAGCAGCTGTAACCGGGCGCTGTCCCTTATTTTTCAGCGTTCTTTCTCTCTTGAATCGACTGTTTTGAGTTTTGAAGTGGGTTTTCACCTTGAGAGCGTGCAATCACGATGCGCGAATTACTGTAAGTCTTCAATTGATTGCAGCCTTTACAATCCTTGACCCGCTTCCGTAGATTTGCTAATATTACATGCATTCGATATGTGGGATTTCATTCATTATGTGTATTTTTGTGCATTGCATGAATTTTAAAATGGGTGTTATAGTACTTTTAATCACAAATAAAAATGAATTTAAATTAAATATTTACACTGAGAGAAAAAAAGGAGTAAAAATTACTATTCTGTATCGTAACTTGAGATATATGAGAAGAAAAAAAAAGATTTTTACTAAACTGAATACTAAATATTAAAGTCGAAAATTGTAGATACGAGAAGAAAAATAATATTTACTATTCATGAATAGTAAATATTATTTTTTCGACTTTAATATTTACTATTCAAATAGTAAAAATCTTTTTTTTTTTCTTCTCACATCTCACCTATTCACGATTACAAAAGAAAATACATTGTACACGCAGCGCGGCCTAAACGGAGTAACAAACTAAAAGCTCGGCAAGTCAAGAGCCATCTGCCGATCCAGCGAACGTAAAAGCGGGCGTTTAGGGCAACAGCGCTTGACGCGCTCTTCCCCCGCAGCATTGACACAATGATATCCTCGCCTCGGCGTTTGCGCGCTCGCCTGCGTAAGCGGCCGCACTCTCGAAATTGGCCTTTGCATCATCATCGCGCGCCCGTGCGTTTCGCGTGCATAAGTGCGGCGCTTCCTCCCCTGGCGATCTGGCGCGGAACACGATAGTCACGATCCGCTGGGTGCGAAAGTGGCTTAAGTCATATGGGAGAGTCGCCCGGAGAGACTCAATCAACTACTCTCTCTCTCCCCGCTTCTTTCTTTCCCGGGGAACTTCTTCTCTCTCCTTCCTACATACCTCTTTTCTCGGCCGTTTCTTGCCGCTCGGGCCCGGTTCGTCACAATTCCGCGGAGGGGAAACAGGGTCAGACGCGCGTCTTCGCCGAGCATTATGAGTTTTCAACTTTTACCCCGTGCTCTTCTTTCTCTCCTTGGTGCTTTTGTTGTTTTTTTAACGCTCGTTAGTCGCAGCGAGGCTGTTGCTAGCCGAACGAGCTTGAGATCGTCAAGCGAATTGTGCCATTTTTAACAATGGGGGGGGGGCTTTCGTTGCAGTAACGAGCGCTTCGAGTTGTGGGTAACTGGAGTTCGGAGCGGTTACGTGCAATTAACTGTTTATTCGGACGAAATCGATGATAATGGTGATTTTTATTGGGGGAGTTATAATTTTATTGTAGAAAGCAAGTAAATGTTATGAGATAGATTTATAATTTTATGCGTAGATTAAAGTAAATAAAAGCGCAGTTCGAGTTGTTATACGCTCTGAACATGCAATATCATTATTGTTATTAAAGATTAAGAGATCATTAATCGGCATTATTATTGATTAAGAGCGTTTTATTTGGCATTGAAATGCTCGCCAAGAGGAAATGAAAAACAGTAACAACACATTTTACATTTAGCATAATGATAAAATTTGAAATTGTTATAGCTTAATATAAATAAATTAACTCCAAATCGCTTTTTATCGGTACAATAAATCGAGTTGCAGCCGTTAAAGACCATTCAAAGTATGGGTTTTATATTACTTTTATATAAATAAGGAACAATTTTAACGCATTTACGATTTGTACGAAAAGAGACGAAAGAATTAATTAAAGATTATTGGCTGTTTAATTATCCATACGTGAATTATGAAATAATAAATAGTGATTTCGCACAAAAATAATCGGGAGAAACTTTACGACGAATATCCTCCACATAACCGCGCGTAAATTAAGCGATTACAGCGCCAATAAAATAACAAATATAAACGCCTGAACCGACGCACGAGTTGCCCGTACCCCCAAAAGTTCTCCCAAGAAAACAGCTTAAAAATCCATTAACAAATCGGCCGCTCGCACAACCCCCGTCCTGAAAACCGCCTCTCGACAAACAAACATCCCGGCGCGCAGTGCGCCGCGGAGCGCAAATAGAAAGTCAAGGCGTTCCGGCGGCTAAAAATCCGGATGCATCATCCCGAGGATCCTGGAGTCGGTCAGCCTCTCTCGCGGCGCTCTCGCAGTCACTGCTCCCAACAGCGCGGCCCGAAAGAGAGATCTCTCTCTCTCTCTCTCTCTCTCGCTGCGCCGGCGAGTCGCATGGCCTACTGTCCATGTCTCGCGGCGAGAGAGAAAGAGAGAGAGAGAAAAGTATACAGCGACTTAGCGGCGTCGCGCACTGTAGCATAAACCCGAGCCGGCAACCCAGCAGGTAAAGACGGCCCTGCCTACCGTTCACCGAGAGCGAATTATGCCGCCGCTCCACCTGAGATGCTTTAATCCTGCAGGAATGCGACCTGTCACCCAAGCCGTAGATACGAGTAATGGGCTCTCGGGGCTAATCCTGTTAGCGAGCGATCTCGGAGCTGGAGGCCTCAATGGGCTTTTTGAGTGGGTTAGGGGATTCCGGGGAATCGGGGGGGATGTTTTTTGATGATACTTTTTTAAGTAAGCTCTCCGCGGAGTTGCGCCGATAAGATTTAATATTATTGATAAAGTTTGAGAGTCTTCGAGCAGTAAGAAATTCAATTGTTTTTTATAGAGAATGAAAATCGGGTATGGTGTATTTAAAAAGAAATCGAGTCGTAAATACATAAATACTCACGCTAGAAAAACAGACGACGGAGAAAACTGAATAAAGGGAAATCTGGAAAAACAAAAGAAAAAAATAAAGCAACATACTTGGAATTCATTTCCTCGCTCGGGGCAGCTCCGCCATAAATATTAGTGGAGTCGGGGCATTAAGGAGCGAGCGAAAAACAGAGAGAGAGAGAGAGAGAGAGAGAGAGAGAGAGAAGGGAGAGCAGTCCAAGAGAAAGAGGGAGAGCGGGACGGTATATAGGAACAGGTAAGAAAAAGGAGCGAGAGCGAGAAGGAGAGCGAGAGAGAGGGGCAGTGCCGCGCCTCTCCCTCGAGTCCCTGGGATTCTCTCTCTCTCTATCCCTCGGCGCTCCGGGGCCCAGGCCTCCTTCTCTCTCGGCTCGGCTCGCGGGGCCTCTCCGCTCCTTGGCGCGGGCCGCGATCCTCAGTCTCGACGCGGCGGGCCGGAGGTAAGGTGCTCCGTGACCCCGGGATCAATCAATCCCCCACCCCCCTGACGAACGACGTCTCCTCTCTCTGATGGATTGTACTCCAGACAGCACTGCTCTCCGCCGCCGCTCGTTCACGTACTGCTCCGGGTGCGGAGAATCCTGAGGAATAAAAAAGAAAAAAAGTAGTGTGTTTACCCAGAGCCAGCCACCCCCGTCGTTCATAACCTTCCGCTGAAAAATCTCCCGACAAGTGTGCACTCAACGACCGAGGGATACATCATCCAGTGGTTCCATGACTCGACGCGCGGACTCCGTCTAGGGAGTGAGGGAGCTTCGCGGCTGCAATAAACGAACGCGTCCAGCCAGCAGAGACAAATACGTGAGTGAGCCCAGCTCTTTAAGTTCAAGCCCGCGAGAGCCAACGGCGGCGGCGGCGGCGGCGGCGAGCCGAGCTAGAGCAAAAAGTTCCTTGAACTCTCGCTCTCTCGCTCGCGCGCGCTCTCCGGCGCGCTCTCCCGCGCGGCCGCGCGAACGTATGTGGAAGGACAGTCGTGTGAGTGATTGCACAGGGCTTCGGGGAAACGCAAGCAGACCTGTTCCCGGCAGCGGCGGCTTTTGTCGCCCGAGGACGGAAAGAGGTCCGCGAGCGCGGGACGGTACCGAAATCGGATTGGTGTGCGAGCAGGTCCTGCCTGGGTGACTAAGCGATCCGCGAGACTTTTCGTAAGAGTCCCTCCTTGGGGATTTGCTTTCTTGGCCGAAATGACTTTTTACTTCGGCGGGATCGGGCCCGGTAACTGTAGTTTTAGGTGCAGGCTTGGCTCGCCGTGTAAATAGAACGCGTTCCCGCGACACCTGTCGGGGCTCGCCTTCTGCATACGTTCGGCTTTTTGATATATAGATAAGACACGGACGAGCGGAGAAAACTGTCTCGAGTATATCCTTCAAACCCGTTCCTTTCTTATTTTGACTGGTGCTCGCGGGCGAAGCCGATCTCCCGGCGGCACAAAGTGAATTTCGCATTCCCGCGCGATCGGATCCATAATGCAATGAAAAAAAAAAGGCAGCCGAAAAAGAGGAGGGGGAGAGAATCGCGCAGGCGGGACCTTGAATTCTCGAGACGCACCTTTTCGCGTGCTCCGAGAGAGAGAGAGAGAGAGGAGGAACGGACAGGTTTATTTTCTGGAGTCCCTCTCTCTCTCTCTCTTGTTTCTCTCTGCTTTAATTCTCGGAGGCGCGTAGAAAGAGAAAGAGAGCCCGAGGAGAAAGAGAAAAAGACAGAGGGAGGAATGTATAGGGATCCGAATAGGGCGAACCGCGCCGGTCGAGAATTTGTGGGAGCGATTGTGTATTTTGTTTACGGCCGGGTTTCGTTATCGGCCAGTTTTCACCTGCGGGGGAACTTTATCGCCGCGGGCAGAAGGGACGAGAACGAAAGACTGCTATGCAGGTGCCCCGCCGACCGAAGGAGTTATCTTTGTGTATTTTTAGATCTCTGGTTCAGATGCAAATTCGGAGCTTCGAGCCTCGTTCCCCCCCGACTCGTTCGGAATAAAATATTGACTTGCGTAATAGTAGAAAGTACCCTCGGAAAATGAGTTCCCTTATCTCTCGGATCGGTTTGAGCTTGGAAAAAAGAATAATTTCACCCGTGAATCATGCAACGATGTGCGGGCTAATCGCTTTTTAGTCAGATTCATTGTCGAGAGATAATGGAATCTCGAACGATATTTTCGTGTATATGCTTGAAGAATCGGAGAAATTTTGCGTTTCAAAGGCGAATGGGCTGTCATTTAATATCCATTACTTCGGCCAAAGAATTTATGACGAGTTTCTAATTGCCTGTTCTGCGCTAATACACAGCTAATTGCGTGCTTCCATACACGTTGTGTACGTAATTAATCTTTTCACATTTAGCTTTTTAAAATCGCCATTGTGAATTAATTAACTTTATAAAACATTTATTTTTCTATATGAAATTACAATAGATTATTAATTATATGTGTTTCTTTATTTAGAACATTATTTTTTTAACGCGTGCTTTTTACGTACATTTATTCATAATTAACTATTATTAGTATTAATAGCAGCGCGAGGACGACTACAAATGACCCTACAGGTGCTAATCAGCTTTTATTAATTAATGAAAAACTTGTCTTTTTTGCAACAAGTCGCTTCTTAACGAATTTGCATCCAATTAACCCCACCACCTCCAATCGAACGCCAAAGTTCTCGCGCTTCTCAAAACAAAATGTCGAAGCCATACCGATTCCGAATTAACGTGTCCAAAACTCTTTTCGCCTCGCGCCTAATCAGCCCCGGCGTCGAATCGCGTTACGCAAAACTGGAATTCCCGGCTCGTTCGGCGATCGCCATTGGCAATCTCCTCGCCTCCTGCAGTCGATCGATTAGCATACACGTCTCCCGTCGGAACCGTTCTCCGCCTGGTTTCCCTCGCTTTGCGCGCGCGCCGAGAAAATCGCTCGGCCGACGAAAACGGCGATAATCCCCCCCCCGCGCGGGGGATTATATCGCACATACCTCCGCTGTGCGCTTAACCCGCGAATAAATAAAGCGCGCGCGCGAGAGAGAGAGGGGGGGGGGAGAAAGAGAGAAATATGCGAGGCTCGATCGGCTGGCAACCGAACTACCGTTCGACGAAGGAGGATATTTCCGTGGCGCACATAGTAAAACCGGTCGAGCCGCGACGACTCTTTAGACCGAGACTCGATTTCCCGATGCGGCTTCGCGAGGAGAGCCTGCGCGCGACTCTCTTGAATCTGCCGAGAGCCGCGGCCGAGAGTGGAAGGATGGCCGATCCGAGCGATGCTTCCGGTGTCTTATCCGAGCGGCCGCGGCAATCTGACTAACGGTTTTTGGCGAGGGAACGAGTGTCGCCGTCGGGTCCGAAATGGTTTTTTTTCCCCCGTCGTTGAAGCCGACGTTTTGCCGGCATTCGGCTGGGAGACGGATTTTGTTTGCTCCCGGATGGCCTTTTTTTTCGACGTACTAAGTACTCGGACGCAGCTCGCGGCTTTTCTCAGGCGTGAATTATCGATTTACTTGCAGAGGCGTTGTAATTCTAAGGTGGGTTCGGCGCGGCGCGGCTCGTTTTCAAGTGTTGCAGCGAGAGAAAGTCCATTAAAGATCGCTAAACTTTCCCCCATACAAAAAGCCGCACAAAGCCAAATAGAATTTTGAGGAAGGGCCATAATTGTATGCCGTATTTTCCGAGGCGCATTATATACCAATTTCCATTGAAATATATAGCCTCCGCGCCTCGGCGAGACTTGCCACTCGCCGCGAGAAATATACACAGACTGAGCAAACATATTCAAATTCTTAGTCACGATCAATGTTGATATTTTAGCCGATTGCTCCGTGAAAAGTATGTAAATTTTAGCGAGTCGAATAACCAGTTTGAATAACTATCTATTTCCGAGTTTGTAAAAATGCCTATAACGCTTACAGTAAATTTACTTTATTGAACGAGACAGAGTCCTTTTCCTTTTGCATAAGGATACAGCTTGTCTTACATTAAACAGATCGCATCGGACACCCCGTTTAATATACCGAACATTTTACTCTCATTAATTATTTCCAATATGCTTTAACCCATCTTGATTAATCGCGCGTGAATCGGAAAGCACTTTGATATATACAGGAAAATTAATCGACTTTAGA
Source organism: Ormyrus pomaceus (assembly GCA_900474385.1). Classification (NCBI taxonomy): domain Eukaryota; kingdom Metazoa; phylum Arthropoda; class Insecta; order Hymenoptera; family Ormyridae; genus Ormyrus; species Ormyrus pomaceus. The sequence continues at coordinate 9,058 of UCOM01000138.1, forward strand.
AAGTTATACGAATTCAAAACTGTACACGTTTTAATTTCTCCTCGATCTGCGGCTCGAGAAAAAAAAAAAGAAAAGATCCCTCCGTTTGCGCCGAACGAAGCTTCTCTCTCTCTCTCTTTATCGCTTAGAAAAACGATCGGCCAAGACGAAATCCTAATTATTTACTTTCTAACGAGCACTTCCTGCTCTCTCGGGTTTTGACGCGCCGCCGCCGCGCCGGACGGGGAAATTTCCTCGCGGCGCTTTTCGATCATTTCGAGATTCGGCGGGTCGCCCCATAAATATATTAAGCGCCGTGCATAACACGTGAGGCCCCGCGCGCATCTCGAAAGCCGCGCGGCTTTACGTAACTCGCGAGTCGAAGGCAAAAAGTAAAAGTTAACCGTGAGACTATACAGCCGATCCCCGAATATCGCGCTCTCGAGTCCAATTCGTTCGCCGTGATTAATTAGTCGTGAGGCAACGAGGGCTTATACGAATTAGGCGGTGATTTTTTCAGGCTCGGAAATTCGGGATCGGCCGCAATGAGCGAGACGAGTGTCTCTGGGAGATGGCTCGTGTCGCGACCTCGCTGTGCACTCGCGCGGCTTTTCGTAATCGCTCTCGCGGAGGACGCGCGATAGGATTTTGTCCTGGCGTAATGTACGAGCGAACGGTACATTTCTGAATGTAAAGTGGAATTGGCTTGGATAGAGTTTCTGGCTCGTGGAATTCGTTACTTGCGGAGGAATGCTCAGTTTGGGATAGGCTGTACGTTGTCGCGAAGTTTTTAATTGTGCAAACCATTTTTTTAAAGAGGGAGATGCGCAAGAAAACGGTTGTGCTAATAAAGTTATTTGTCTAGATTCTACAATGTTTTATATTTATCCGGGAAGCGAATTTGTATTCAGCTCGTGTAAGCCTACACGATATTTTATAAAATCCGCAATCGCTTGCAGAATCAGAATAATATACTTGTATGCGTAAAGTCGTGCGCTCGAGTATCGGATAAACAAACAAGATACGCGTCGTGCATTAAAGTTTCAAGGTTACAGATACTTCCTTTTTCAAGCCGCCGGATTACAAAGTTTACCCTTATCCCGAAGTAATTCTAAATACTCAAGAGTAAAACAATCGCGCCAAAAGATTTCTCGCCAAAAAAGCCGCTGAAACGAATCCCCGCAGGTTTTTACCTCCGCACCTATTGGCTTCGTTTCTATTTTCGCGGCGACAATATCTGTATACCCGCAGCGCGCCGTTCGAGCATTCAAAGATTTCGTATCCGCCTCGGCGCGATGTCCCGTTACCCACTAGTAGACGAGAAAACGCGCGCGCTCAAAACTCAGCAGAGAGAGAGAGAGAGAGAGATTCGAGGCACGCGCTGCTCGCGATCGAGCGACTGCCTCCTCCTCCCCGGGCGATGGAACCGCGGCGAATCATAATTAACGGAGCGTAGGCGCGCGCGCGCGCGCGATCGCGGCCGACTTTTACAGTTACCGCAGACGCCGGGACACGTTGCGTTATCGAACGCGGCTCCTCTCCGAGGAGGCCGCGCGGCGACGCTCTCCGTGGATGCACCTTCGAAGCCATTGTCGGCCCGCGGTTAATGTATGGGAGCGGAAGTGGATGAGACGCGCGCGCGGGGGGATAATGGCCTAGGTGGATTTTCGAAATGAGAACTCTCGGGGAGGGTAATTGCCGGGGGTATTTAGTCTAATTGCCGAGCGGTTAGCGTCGACGATGTTCCAGGCTATTAGCGCGCTAATGTCTTACGTGGCTTCCTCGCCTCTTACAGTCCGGATCGTCTCGATCTTCGAGAAGTCGCGGAAAATCTCCTGGATTATTCCTCGAACTCGGATAAAAATGAAGCTCCGGAAGAAAACAATTTGTATATATCGCACAGCCGGCAATAACGCGCGATATCATCCGGGCGAGATCTTCGGATACACGGGCCGAGGTGATGGCGGGGGCTTCTCATTTCGCGTCGGAAGTTCGGCCGGTGCACTCCGCGCGGCTCTATGGACACGTTGCACCCGCTGGTCAACGATCGTATCGGCTTACGTCTATCGGCTCCGCGCCGTGTCTTGTACGTGTTGCTGCGCGCTTAGAATCGCCGGCCGGCTACCAGCGGCCAGCGCCGCGCGAAATATAATGGACAAGGAGCTGTTTTTTTTTTTTGAGAAATATCGACGGGGATCCGCAGAACATTTCGACGAAAGAAACGTTCAATATTTGCTTGAAACTCTCGAGAGAGAAGGTTCGCCGCCGCGTCTCGATATCGAAAAATGACGCGACATGTTTATTCAAGAGAAGCTCTCGCCGCCGCGAAAAAGTAGGCTTCCAAATAAGGATCGAGCGCGCACATCGAGCCCCGGCGATGCGCACTTGACGCAACGATCACGAAACGCAGTACCGTTCGGTATTGTCTAATCAACGTTTCCGGCGACGTCGCAGCTGGTCTTCGGCCGCGGTAATAAACGCGACGCTTCCGGTCAACGACTCTCGGCCGCGGGACTACGCCCCGCATTATGCATCGATGCCTCGTTAACCGATCGGCCGACGTTACGAAATACACCGGTCCGTAACGTATGATGTAAAAGGAGATACGAGAGCGCACTGAATTAGACACGCTTGACATTGAATTCGATTGGTTAATTTAATGCGATTCAAGATCAGATCTTAGATTTTAATGAATTATGGTGTCTCCCCCCTACATAGCTTGTTCTCTTAATTGACGGCTGAATCGACTCGCTGATTTTTTTTCGCAACTTATTCCAGCGCTTTGTTAAATTAATACGACCCTTCGGTCTTGCTCAAAAATCGATGCGGATCCCCGATGAATAAGGATCGCTTACAGACCTCCTCCAAAGCGGACCCAGTAAATCTCCGGTGAAAGGGTTCGTATAGCGTCCCATTGTGCGGCCCGTTCCTCGGATCACAATGACACACACGAACCAGTCCGCATCATAGTCCCCAGTTTACGCTCTGCGGCAAGAACAAAAGTAGCGGACACACACACACAACCGGCACGACGTCCTCCTTCCAGGCAAACGTCAAAAAGAGGCCCGTTCAAGGTCTCTCTCTCCTCTTTATCCCCACCAACGAGCGCCGGGGTCTCGTCGTCCGAATCGCGCGAGTTAAGGTCAAGCCCCGATCGACGCGTATACTTACCTGCGAGAGTCGGCGGGGGCGGCCGGTTTTTACGAGGAGCCGCTCGAGTGGAATTTAAAGGCTCCGCGTGAAAATCATACCTCCGCCGAGGATCTCCGTCTATATCCCTCCGCGCGGGAAGTGGGATTCCTCGAAAATGGATTTACTGCAGAGGCCTCACCGCGCGGGATATTTTTTTTTTTTTTTTTTTTTTCACCGCGCCTCTCGGCAGTCTGGGAAATAATGGGGCTTCCCCCGCGCCGCTGATGGCTCTCGTTTATGGGGACGTAAAAAATCTCGTCGAGGGGGGGCTGGGTTACGTTTGTTTATTGCTCTTCGCGTAAAGTTTTTCAGGCGGCGAGGAAAGGGAAGCGAGGGGGATCGTTGCGGTGAACCGTTTGGATTTCACTTTTTCCAGGCAAAAAGTAAACAATTAGACAATGAAAACAGGAGCAAAACCAGTGTACGCTATACACTTTCGATAGATTCGACACTTGCAACTGAGGCTGAGCTCATTATACTCACGATTAGAATAAAACCTCATACACGCGTTTATGTTAATTACATACAACAGACGTAGAAAGTGGCTCAATTTTCGTGAAACAGCCGCGATAAAGCGTCAAGGTATCATCAGCGAGTCACTTTCGAATATCAAAGCGTGAAACTGCGGGCGGCTCGAGTTTCCCGCCGTGGGAAAATAGAGTCGTATCCGCAACATCGGCGGCGACGTCAAGCGCCCAGGAACAAAAACGTTTAGACACCTGTCGTTGCGCCGGATAATAACATTCTTTACGATCAATTATGCGGCATGTACTCTTCGAAGTTGGACAACTTTCAACGTTACGATGCTTCCTAACAGCGAGCACACAGAGCTAATTTACATAACTCAATTGATACGTACCCAGGACTTTAATCTCGCGCTGTAATAAATTAAGAGACAAAAGGCGTACATATCGATCATCGAGAGCTCCGAAAAATAGCCAATAAACATCTCCGTCGATCGATCTTCGTCCCTAATGGTCATAAACTAAAAAATTCAATTCGAAGCCCGCGCGTATCAATCTTCGCGGCTCTCTCGGCGCGCCCGAATTAATCATCCGATCGAAGCCCCTCGTCGCATCGACGCGTCGCGCGGAGCGAGAGCCTCTCCTCCCGGCTTTCACTTTAGCTCGAGAGGATTTTTCCCTCGTATACGCGCATCGAACGCAAAAGAATCGATTCTCATCCGGGCTGACCGATGACTCGTACGCGGCTCTCTCGTTCGACGCGGCGGCGTCGTAGACTCTCCGCTCCGACAGATAGGCGGCGCGCATCAATTAAAGCCGGTATTCGCGCCGGTATATACCGTACGCGCGATTGCGGTAAATTCCAGGCGCGCGCGGCGGCACCGTTACACAGGCTTCTCTCGATGCAGTGCACGAAAGGACACATAGTCCCGCGGATGTCTTTGGGAGAGAGAGAGAGAGAGAGAGAGACTTTCTCGCGGCCGCGCGGAAAACGAAATCGACCGCGCTTAAGCGCGACTTTCCATTTTTCAGCGCGTTTATCGCACCGGGCTGTAGTGCGGTGCTTTTTGCCCGCTTCCCAGCTCGTTAGGAAAGCTGATACGGAGAGTTATGGATGAGGGCGCTGCCTTGACATTCGAAACGTTCTGGTCCAGTGAAACTCGCCGCGAGTCGTTAATGTATGAACTTGTAGATACGCCTTGGATGTAGGTTAATGGCGAGCATTTGTTTACAGTTAGTTCGCTGCCTCTTTTTTTTTATTCTCTTGGCTTATCTTTTGACTCCATCGTTGTAATTTTCAGTTCCGACGGATTATCTGTCCCATAACAATATTGGAGGCGAAAAGAAAGTGTACTTTAATCGTTCCGTTCTTGTCGAATGTTTTTGCCCGGGCAGATCGATAGATACAGCTTTTTTATCGCCCTCGTAATAAAATTATCAGAGTGACCGACGGAGAAGATCGCAAGTAATCTCTAAGAAAACAATTACACAACGCCATCCGCAATTCCTACCCACCGGCAAAAAGCAAAATCGCAAAATTCAGCGTTTCCCGGCGCGGCTCGCGAAATCGCTCGCGTAAAAGGCGCCAAACGGCGCGCTAAGTAACTTGACAAACGCGCAAAGTGTCGGGAGAACCGTCGAGACTTTGCATAGGCAAGCGCTCGTTCGCAAGTTACACTAATTTGGATCTTGATAGAGCTGGAACAGCGCCGCCGAGGGAAAAACGAAAGAGAAAACTTCATAAAGCCCCGGCGAGACAAAGACGCTTAATTCTGTTTTTTTTTTTCCTCCTCTCCTCCAAAGGCGCAGCGGCGGCGGTGTATATATACGTATCTCGCGGTTTTATCGCCGAGCGCGCGGCGGCGCTTAGCATTCGATGCGACGCGAGTCATTGTTCCGCGCCTTTCGCACGCACCGTTTTGCGCGCGCGCGCGAGCCGCCGACTTTTATTAACGTCGCGCCAAGCGGCTACCGGCCGAGCGCGCCGCGCACACCTTTTCGGAGGCGGCGCGTTCTAATTTTTTTTTTGCCGCGGCGACTGATTATTCGTTTTTTTATTTTCAAGGCTCTTGCTTTCGATAGCGAGATTGCTAAAGAGCTACAAGTGGAGTATACAAATGGGGATATACGCGTTCGATCTCGCGATTCTTATACTCGGCGACCTAATCTGCGTCTGGAATCGACGGAGCGGAGCGGCAATTAGAGAAACGTTGGAACGAAGGGGTTTATTTAATTGAATCGGAAAAAAGTGGCGTATGGTAGCGTGAAAGGATTCGTAATATTTTGACAGACTGCCTTCTTAAAGTGCGTTACGCAGTAAAGCGAGGAATAATTGCGGGCGAGCGCAAACGGCCGTGTGAGAGAGCTGCTTTCCGTGCCGAGTCAGTAAAATAAAGCATCTTTTTGAAATACGTGCGAAGGCAGTAACTGTATCCGCGCACAGCTTGAAATTGTGCGTTTCGCTACTTCCTCCTTTTCTTATGAAACCGTAAAAACGGGGGGTAAACTGCGGGCAAATAAAATATGCACGTTTTACCCGAGCGCCGCTAATCTCTTCATAGAAAAATCCGAGCGGCGAAATTACGCGAATCAGAGGCGCGCGGATAAGCGGTAAAGAATCACTCGCAGATAGGATACTTTTTAGAAAGTGAAGAATTTATCTTTTGCAGAACTTTCCTCGACTTTATTATAACAGTCGAGTACTTACGTCCGCGAAAAAAGCCCGACAATGACTTATAAACAATGAAATAAATTCCAAGGCGCCATCCATCAACGTCGACGAGATATTCTGTGATTCGAATTCCTAAAGATACACACTCGAATGAGTTCCCTCGCTCGGGACAAAAAAATTCAATTGCACTCCGTGTCCTTTGCTTACTTTCACACCTCGAAGCTTTCCAGTCGCTAAACAGAGGCCGACGGATTTCCATGTTCCCATATTCCGAGCGAGTTCTTCACCAACGTATACCAAGCAAATGTATTTAGTTCAAAGTTCGAACTTGCTCGGTGCATACTAAAAAAAAGAGGCGACGACTAGCTCCTGTCGGCTCTGTCAAAGCGTTCGTTTTTGCTTGGAAAGTGGAACGGAGCGAAGTTTTAACTATTATAGGTCAGGAACTTGCGAGTATACGGAAAAAACATTTCGAAAATTAGTATCGCTCTGAAAAATTCAGAACCAGCAATGATTTTGAAAGGTCATTTAGAAAATCATCCTCCGAGAGTGTTTTCCTTTACATTTTCTTCGAAAACCATTCGACTAACCGTAAGGATTCTCTTCTAGACTCATCAAAACGAAAGCAGACTCGCCGCTTGCGTATAACAGCGCACCACCCAGAAAATGCTTATACCTGCCGCAGTTTTCAAGGCAGTATGCTTTTACGATTCTCCGAAAATCATTTTTTCCCGCCTTTACTTCTGGGTCATTATAATCTCGCCGATTTTTACCCGAAGCAGATAACCAACGAATTCACCTGCGCCATTAATCCGCGCTAAACCAACATCACGATATACTTTCGCATCGCAACACACTCGGAGCGTGTCGGGTTCGAACGCATACATACACAAGCGGTCGATTTCTCGCCTTCGTTTTTCCCCCGTCCCGCGCGGACACGGCCAAGCCACTCGCAGATCGGCGCGCGCACCGAAAACGCCCCGATAAAAAGGAAAATGCGCTACCGGTTCGCTGCGCCACTTTTCCGCGGCTCCTCCCTCCTCCTCCTCCTCCCGTAAACTGCTTGCGTTTACGCGCTGCGCGCATATACACATCGGCGAGAGCGCGGAAGCTTTTGATTGTCACGCCTCGACGCGCCGCGATCTCCGGCCGACGAGCATTTTAGAAAGGTGCGAAAGGTGTACGCATACCGTATATACTCTCGGCCTGACCCTGAATTCGTAATTGTACACGTCCGGACGTTTTCTAGACTGATACTGTTAATGTTTTTGCTCACTTTAGTCGGAGTGCCTTGGACTTTGTAAGGAGTACCGTTTCTTTTGCGTTTCGAGCTGTTTCGGACGATTTTCGGAACTTTCTTTTTTCAACTGATAAGCCGCTTATTGCTTATTTTGAATTACATGACTGTTTTCGCGGCTTATTTCGCTTGAAAACAAATTCTTATCTTGAGTTTAGCAAAATTTTCGACTACAAAAATCTTCAGCTATACCCCAGTTCCCTCGTTCCCAAATTGTGCTGACCCCGAAAAAACTATTCAAATATAACTATACAGCAATTACACTCGAGGCGATTCTGCGGCCCGTCACAATTTCTCTGCCGAAAAAAAAATAAATCCTCCCAATCCGACTCGGCCGACAATTAAATCCTCCTCTTACACGGCCCATCAATGAAGCGGCCTTTTCCAAATCAGTTCCCGGCTACTTTTACCGACGTCACGAGCCGAAGCCTCGCCGTTATCGGCCGTTAGTCATGTTTATGCAATCTCCCTCTTTCTCTCGTCAGGCGCATTGTCCCCTGCGCTTCTCTCTCTCTCTCTCTCCGGCGGCCGCGCAACTGGAGCAAATTACGTGAGAGACTGCAGATCGCAAGGCGATAGTTATGTATATAATCGCGGGGCGACGAGGCGGCTAATTAATTAGCGCGGCAATCAGACTGCGGCCGAGTCCCGACAAGTATATATTCTCGCGTCTTCCTCGGGGGCGATCGTGATTTGTGCGCGCCGGTTAAAAAGGGCCCGATTCGCAATTCTCCCGAATGGGGTCAATGGCGTCGTGACGTGTCACTATTAGTCGTCGAGCCGGGTGGTATCTCGGCTCTCGCGAATGCAGTCCGCTCAAAAATTTACGGTGGCACACTTTAGATCGTTATTACGGCTAATACGCTCTTATTATCCGTCCGCGGCTACTTTTATAAATAGACGCCCGTTTTCTTTTTTATCGCGTTATCCACTGTGGATAACCATTATCATCCAGTTGGATCGATTTAACTGTAAAGTAATTCGCCGCTTCATTATACGTTTATTGCTCGTCAGATTAATCCAACGGCCATTAATCGAACGCAATTTCTCAGCTGCTCCCGATAAACCAGCTATTTGCCGACTTGAAATTCGCGGAAAAAAAGAAACTATTCAGAGGGCCCACCCGGAATACACCTCTCCCGTTCGATTCACCCTCTCTCCTTAATGGCATTTAAATCGCGCGCTCGCGCTCACCTTGGAGGCACTCGCTCGGGCGATAATTGCGCCTATTTGCTCCTAAGCGAGTTACGGCCGTAACGGTTCTCGCGTCGCGCACAGCTGCGCACCTCCGCGCCGCCATCCCGATTATAAATCGGTTCCATCTCGTTTTTACGTTACCCCGCTCTCGGAACTCTCCGCCGTTGCTGCTGCTGCAACGCGCGGCAGATCGGCAGTGAAAGAAACTCTTGTTATTTAGACGTTCGCGTGCGAGGAATATAATATGGTACGTGAGAAGTTTCTCTCCAAGTTTCGCGGAGTTTTTATTCGGCCTGCCTAAGGGGGGTTAGGCGAGGAAGAAAGTATAATATAGGAAAGGGGCTGGGCGAAATTCAGTCGGGGGATTTCGTTCGAACGGAATGAGAACGGTTTTGATGTATTCTAATCTAATGGTAATCGTGTATTGAAGCTGTAAATGTACAGTTACGAGAGGCGGTTAATTATTTTAAGAGATACCGGATAAGATTCTTCGAGTGCTCGTACTTTTCTCATCGTTAGAAAAATATAGTTATACAAATATAAAAGTTTATTACGTTTTACAACTATCCCAGTTTTACCGAATTTATTACCGACGAGAAAGTATATATATATATTTTCGAAACAGCGCAAAAAATTTTCTCGAAATCCGAAAAATGCCACGAGCTACGGGAATTACGAAATCGATAGAATCCACGACTCACAATATATTTAGGAATCCCCGCTGTTGCTTATAAATAGCGAGCCGTGGCGAAAGAATTTATTGCGAAAAAACTTCTTTTTTTTCCATCCCGCCATATTCTCGCCGGGAATGAAACAGGTTTCCGACACACAAATCACGCACATCGAGCCCAAAAGAGTCAAACCTATTCGGCGCGGCATTCCCGCAAAAATTATTAATAATACAATCCCGCGCCAAGTCGCCAAGTCGCCTCCTTCGCTTACAGCGCTAAAAAAAGCCGTCATCGCAGAGGATACACACCTCGCCCGCTTTCTTTTCTTTTTTCTCTCGGGCCTGCATATATGGATTATACCCCCGATTGGCGCAACTCGCGGAGAATTCGGAACCTCTTCCCAGGCGCCTGGCTGCATTACGTCAGCTGTGCGCGCGCAATTAGATGCGCGCGATGGGAAAGAATCGCGTTGTTTTTTTTCTTTCGCGCCGAAAGACGCACGAATTCGTGCCGGCTGTTGAATTAAGGCGATGACTCGCGATACGTGCGATTTTCGACACACACCGCACACACACACACACACACCGAGGGAAGGGAATGTCCCGCGCGCAGAAATCGAATGGCTGCAGCAGCGCGCGGATAATGAAGTTATTATTTCCCTGCGCGCGCCTTTGAGTCATTCCGCGCGCCGCGCTCACGACGTTACCGCTTTGTGAAATAATAATTTGTACGATCGGCGGGAGAACGCGAAAGCTCCCAGTCTGCATAATTAATCGAAATTTGAGAAAACAATCGAGACAACCCATTCGCCGTCTCGAAGATGCAATAAAGAGAGGCACGGAACCCTCGTTGAGGGCAATCGTGAAAAGCCCCTCGATTTCCCATTAAAGAGAAAATGTCGGGTAATCGAGGGGCGATAAAGATCCGGCGATCATCGATGATCGCCGCGAATGCCAGGGAGCTCGGATCGTAGCTGTGTACTCTCACGCTTCGCGCTGTGAATGGCGGTATGTGTATCTCTCTTCCTCGCTGCAGCGCTTATTCACAATGACGGAACGAGTTAACGAGCTACGCTTTGACTAAAGGCCGTTACCTTTAATTATGTCATCCTATTGTCTCTCGCGCGCCGAAAGAAAATTCTCAGAGCGCGCGCGTGTAAGCGAGTCGGCGACGAAACAAAGAAATGCCTGCGCCCCGATCCGCGTTATTGATAATTTCTTTATTGCGATACGCGCCGCGCCGAGCGAACGCGGCCCGTTACGCATTTCACTTCGGCGTTCTTGAGATTCGCTTATACGTATTATGCGTATACGAATATGTTAATTAATTTCCTTGAACGTTACATTGGAAAAGTTTTATTGCCGATCGTTTATTAAAAGCAGATATCTTTTCTCGCGCGTATATCTTGCAAAAAGCATTAATTCAAAGTCTACGGAAAACGTATCGTATATCCTAGTCAAAAGCCCACACACTTAATAATATTACCGCAAACACTTTATACTTCGCGTTTCCTCGACGCGCTGATAAGCGCGACTACTTTTATTCCGAATAAAATCTCTCTCATTTTTGCCCTCTCTCCCTGCCCCCCCCGTAAAATCCCGCACTTCCCTCGTAAAGAACCTCAGCCAGCCATTAAACCCTCCAAGTTCAGCCGACTATACAGCCGCGCAAAACAATAAACGTCAGAGCCGAATATAACCGAAGGCGCTCATATTTTTTCTTCTCTGTTTCAGAAAATGCTGATAAGAAAATCGGCGGCCGTTTGGCTGGCCGTCCTCTTGTGCCATCTTCGACTAACGGAGTCTCAGGTGAGTTACCTCTCTCGTATATATATACACCACAGATCTTTAATACCCACATGCGCGCGGCCGAGAGAGAGCCAAGAGCGCTCGCGCTCCCCGTAACTGCAGCGCGCGCCGCGCGGAGTGAGCGGGTTATTCGCGGCGACGGCGGCGGCGGCGGCCTCAAAAACAGGTTTTCGCTATTTTTTACTCGCGTTTTCTTCCCGCCGAGCGAGCGAGCGGGCATTCGTCTTCTTTTCCTTTCGACAACGCGACGGGGGAGAGAGAAGAAGGCCTCGCGAGTTAATGCACAATAATGTACGCGAGCGTTGTGCAACCGTAATGCCAGCGAGTTTATTTTCATTCGCGGGCACCGGGGCAAATATGTTATTTTATTAAATAACTTGACCGTACGGCGCGTTGTTGCGCAAGTCGAGAGCGGCGCGTCTTCGCTGCCACTCGACTTTCGCGAGTAGAAAAGAAGAGACACTTAGGGGAGCCGCTCGTCCGAGGAGAACAATGATCGGGGAACGATTCGCGTCCGAGTCGATGTGCAAGCTGCGGTTTTTTTCTCGCTCTCCGGTCGCTTTCATTCTCCCCGCGAGCCTCCGAGCAAGATGGTTATTAGCATTTTTCATTAAAACCGCGTCGTCGCCGCGCGCCGAGTAGAAAGCGCTGCGAATAAGCAAACAAGTATCTCTTTTTTTAATTAGAGGCGAGGAGGAAATCATTGTTGTTATGCGGTCTGGCGTATATTAGGCACTACTGTTCTCAGCGACAATAGTTTTGAAATTTGTTTCTGCGTAAGCAGGGTGCAATGAGAATACAATAGTTTTTTTTTTCTGCTTTAACGATTCATTCGAAGATATGGTAATTTAAGATGTGAAATGCTCTTTCTAAAAGTTCGCAGTTTTTAAGAAGGAATGAAATTTAGCGCGGATTTTATGTGCGAAACTTTCTTCATTTGCATTTTTGAACATAGCAATTACTTTGTAATGGTGCTTTTAAAAAATAATAATCTTAAAATGACTTTATAATTGTTGTTATTTGCTTAAGAAAAACGTTTTACATCTGTTTTGTGTACCAAAAAATACCTACATTTTCCGTAATACATATTTTTAAAATATACACCAACATTTCCATGTTTTACTGATTATAATATTTGTTGATTTACTAATTTTATTTTTGTATAAATATAATTAAACAAAAATTCTCAAATAAAATATACACGTCATTAAAATTAATATCGAAAGTTATCAAGGTATAAGACAAAAGGAAAGTATTTTTTCGAAAATTCATCAGTAGTTAAATTCTTAATACAAGTAATTGACATCTTCTTCAACAAAAATGTGCAACGAAACATCACGTGCCTTCACAGTAATTAAGTTAAGTAATCCGAGCCTCTGAAAAAATAAAGCAAACATAACTCTATTCTTATCCACTCTAACGACGTTCTGTGCGAAAGTTAGAAAAACCGTTAGTTTGCGTACAGAAAAAAAAAACGGGCGTGTAATTGAGTTACGAGGCGATAATGCCACCACATCCAGCGTCAGCGAAATTAGCACTCGCAGTTCTCACAGTTTCCGAGCGCCCGGATCTTTGCGAAGGAAGGAAAAACGAGCGACAAAAAAAACTAATTTTTCTTATAAACTTGCTCGGCCGGTGGCTTAAATGTGTCGTGAGTCATGGGAAATGTATGCCAAGAGGATACTGTAAAATATGTTACGCGAACGCTAATTGGTTTAAATTTCAGGGGAGTTTTAAATAACATTTTATTATATTTTGTAAAAAAAGAAAGTTTTTTTTTTAATAACTTGGAATTTAGACGAATTACAAAACGTTCCTGTAACACCTCTGCTTTCGAAATAACAGATTTTCCCCCCTTCAAAAAAACAAGGCAATAAATACATTAGAAGTACGCGGCAAACATTAAACAAATTACCTACAGCAACTCACATTGTACATCGCTAATCAGCTATCAATAAACGTTAGCGAGTCCACCGCTTCTCTTCCAATCAACGAACTTATCCACCAGCACCGGCGGCCAACCCAATCGGGAGCCCAATTACGACACTTTTCCAAGCACCATCAAGACCAGCGGGCAAAACAATGATCCATAAATCGGGCCGCGACTCGCTGCATATTCATCCGCTGAATCATAACGCGGCGGCGGCGGCCGTTCGGGCAAAAACCAGTCCATTCAGGCTCTCGGGCCGCGCGCGGCTCTAAACAGCATCCCAAGGCGAGGCTTGGAGATAGGCATCCGCGCGAAAATGGCCGACCAGAGGCCCCCGCGGCTCTCGCGGTGAAAGTGCATTCTGCACACGCAGCCCGCCCGAGACGTACACGTACGATACGTTGTCCCGGCTGTTGGCTTCGGAAATCCAGGCTTGGATATATCGGGCTCCGCTGGCTGTGCTGCCGATTTTTGCAGCCGGGGCCGTTTAATTAGAAAGGATTTTACCGACTGAATTATTGTTCGCCGCGACGGCGGGGTGTTGCGTAAAGCTGCGCGCGCGCGCGCGCTGCGTGAAAATTTATGATTTTAAAAATGAGAGAGAGAGGTTACGTGCTGTGCGGGCTCACGTAAGGTTTGAGAAAATCAGGAGAGGCTCCGCTGGATTATTATCGAAGTGCGCGCCTCGGTTTAGAAGTGCGTGGAGCTGCGAGGAACTCGTTTCTCGCGAAGTTGGGATTTCTCGAGTGAGACGTAAAATGTTCGGCGCGACTATGTTTTGGATTGCTTAATTTGCAGGGTAACTGTTTAGTAAATACGTACGATAAATTTTAATCTAAATCTGAATGGTAACTGCTCCGGGTTAAAATGAATTCCTTCGGAAAAGATAAGTGGCTGGCGTTCCGAGTTTGAGATAAATATGAAAAGGATAAATGCGGTTTACTTAAGAATTTCAACGAGAAATTGCAGTTTAACAGTTATAAATGATAGTTCCGTAATATTCTCGAGTGACAAAAGCAATTATACAAATCTTTTGGGACATAAATCAGCAACAATAGAATTAGTCTGGATACGAATGGTATGCGCCAATGCTGCTGCAATACCTGTACAACAGTGAAAATTAGTTTTAAAACTTACTCAAAACCAATCTTTTAACAACAGCCTCTTTAAAAGGAAAAAATCGCAATATCTTCCGTTACATTCTTATACTAAATCAAAACCGTACATTCCTGCAGCGCACCTCACTTCTTAATCCACCGAACACGCAAACTATATACACACCAGGAAAAACAATCACCGAGCACGAAGGCAGTCAACACAAACCGGCCGGATCCGAGCCTCTCGGCGGGCAGCTATCAGGCTTATTTGCCAGAAATTCCTTGCTCTCTCTCTCTCTCTCTCTCTCTCACAATGTAGTCATGGACTCGGTCCACCGCGTCCGAGTCGCGTGGAGAGCCTTAGATCGCGGCCCGTAAATTAAGCGCGGATATATCCGCGTATTTGTGCGCGGAGAGCCGCGGAATGTTCCCCGCTGCTCCCGACGCGCCTCGATGGAATGCGATTATCCGTTATGTCATTTACGAGGCGGCGAGGAGAGGAGCGTCCGACACGGCCAAGCGCGAACCTCTCCGCCGAATACGCGGTGATGGGGAGGGAGGCGCGGAGGTCGAGAAAATTGAGAGTCCGATGACGGTGATGGAAGTGAGGTCTTTTTTTTTTTTTGCTGGGCGGATAGATTTTTTTGGATTCGTTTTTACAAGTGTACTTTGGCGTGTACGGCGTCATATCGCGATAATTTGTAAGTTCAATATTTGAAAAGTATATCTGGAAAGGGAGCAATTGATTGGGTAAACATTATTTCTTTAAACAGGGTATACTGAGAAAGACCAAGATACTAAAGCTTTTTAGTCGCGCAAAAAAAATTTTGGAATATAACATATTGCATAATACCACCAAAAGGTTTATCATAAAATTTTATAACTCTACGTTTAACTGTTTTTCTGACAATGTATGATAAAAACTTAAAAACCATAATAAATATAAACCACGTGTAGCTGCTTTAAATATTTTCAATAAAAGACTTGTCAAATAAAACTTTTACCTTCCTCCCACAAATTCGGCAAGTGAATTTCGATTCTCGTTATATCATAAAGCAATCTTCGCGAAATCGCCTGAAAAAAAGTAAAACTACATTTCCATAAACGGAGGGGAGATTACTATTTTTATCGATTTATGCGTAAGTACAGCATTTTGAAACCGCAGCAATTAAGGCGATAATTTCCCAACCAACCCTAGAAATCGCGCAAGTCCGTAATAACCATCATAAAAATCGTTCCTGCCGTATTGATATCCCAGGATTTCCTGCAAACCCAGCCTTCACTTCCTGCGCACGATTCGCATCTCGCTCTCCCCTCCCACCGTTTCCATAATACCACGACCAATCAGCGTTCCGGACCACCGCAACCCCCTTGCCGAAATGACCGCGCCAGATCGCCGCTTTTGCGCAACGAGGAAACCGCCGCCTCGAGGAGCGCGAATGATCCTCGCCCGAGAAAACTCTCGCGCCATGCACGTGCGCAGCGCAGCCCCGCTGGAAAATCCCGCCGCGGACCATACGGTGCAATCTTTGCGCGCGTACACACTTTCACTCGCGCTTTAACAAGTGCGCGCACCGCTGGAATGTCCCGGGGGATTTTTTGCGCGCCGCGGCAAAGTCACGCCGGGTCCGCGTTCATTCAGGAGAAACACCATTCACCGGACGACTATGGCTTTTTAATAGGGGCCATGGAGAAATCTGCCGGCGGCTGGTTCGACGATGGCGGAGTCGGTTACGCCCCGTGTGTGTGTGCGACGGTTATTCTGCCTCTTTTGGGAAAGCCGCGCCGCGACCGGCTCTCTTGATCTTGAGAATTATCGGAGATCGATTGGCTGATACGCGCCGAGGATATTACGACGGCCGCGGCCGTTGTGCGGTGCAGGAAAGTCGAGAAAATTAGTCGATCGACCGGGCTTTTTCTCTCGGCTCTCCTGATTAGCTGTTATTTTATGCCGCGGTGCACTGGGCTCGGCTGCAATTCAATGTACTCCGCTTGATCGGGATAGAAATGTCGAGGGAAGGGGGTTTCAATTTGGAAACACATTTTTGTAACGCCGACCGAACCGAGACGAAATGCTTCGTTTTGAAGGATGTCGTTTCGTCGTGTCACTTCCATTAATAACAGAAACAAAACCTGACGAAATTCAGGGGCCGGTCGCAACGTTCCAATTAGCATACGCTGCCTTAAAAAAAAAAAAAAAAACACCGCTGCTACCTAAATTACCGAACAAATTTCCGATCCTATCGAATCACCGTCACCGCGACTCCTTCCTTATCTCCCGGCGATCAACAATGGAAGCCCCTATAATCCTTACGCAAGCCCGCAAATTTCCCTCGTGCGCCGCACGCATGTATAAACTTTACACAGGCAATTAAAAACACTCCCGCCGCCGAGCGCGCTGAGAGAGAGAGAGAGAGATTGCTTACGCAACCGGGGGAGGGAGAACAATAAAAAAAAAAAGGCCAATCAATAAATAGCCTTTCGAGCTCGGAAACCGCAGGAGAAAGCGCGACACTCCCGCGGCTTAGCCGCGCAATTCCGCGTAAGGAGCGCCGCCGCCGTCGCCGCCGTCGCCGCGGACTATTGTCCGAGCAAGAGTGCGTGAAAGCGACGCGACAGCCGTCGATAATGCGCGAGAAATGTGCGCGCCGAGAGTGTCAAGCGGGGGCTGCTTGGTTATGCGTCGCCGCGGTTCCTTTTAGAATTCGCGCGCGTAATTCGATTGCGCGCGCGGCGACGAGGTTGGGGATTAATGATACCGGAGATTTTTGTTATATGCTCGTTGAGAATAAGAAATCAGCGGTTTGTCCCGAGAAATTTAATACAATTGCAATTTAAATCGGGGATTTCTATTTTAATGTTGCTGCTTCGTGATCTAATTAACATGGATAATTCGAGAATGTGATCACGAACGTTCGTATATATGAAAGTTTATGAAATCGAGTAATTTACATTTATGCCGAGCTGAAAAAAGTATTTAAAAAAATTAATTAAGCTGCAGAATTACAGTATTTTAAAGGCGATTTCGAATGTAATACTTTACTTTTATACAATTCACGATCTCACAGTTTTTAAAGCATTGTGCCTGAAATACGTCCAATCATTGTGCGAGTAATATAACCCATTAATAGCACATAAATTGTCATAAAAATATCATTCCAAGAGCAATAATTGACCGGATAAATTTTTTTACGCGTTTTACAACTTCCGGTGATACAGCAGTGAAACATTTCACGATCCGCACAATGAAATTCCGCACTACTCTAAAAAAAAAATCAAGGAAACTAGAATAGGCCGATCTAAAACGTAACTTCAGTTTGAACCAAAATTCTACGGGGTCAACTTTTTTTCAGCTTTCGACAGAAGAAAGAAACTATAATTTTTATTGCACAGTTTACAAATAATTGTACAGCGTGAAATTGTATAACCTCCACCATCAGAAAAAATTACCTTAATCGCGCTCGCCGCTTATAAAATGCGCAGCGTAAACACTGCAGAAATTCGTGCAACCCACTTTTCTCTCTCTCTCGCGGGAACCACTGACATTTCTTTTTCCACCCGTGTATATACGCACCGACATTTAAATTACACAACCGCGCCACATAATAAACGAAACCTGCCCGAGAGCCGATTACCCAATTCCCCCTTCGAAGCTCCGAAAAGTCTATGGCTCGAATAAAATACCGATTACCGGCCGTGGAAAAAGCCGTAAAACGAAGACGTCGCACCTGTCAAGGCTGGGGAGTTAACGCACATATTTCTGCTTTCTGTTACAGGTCCCGGCTTCGAGCGTCTTTACCTGCCCGAACGGTAAGTATACACGAATTCTCCGCTTTTCTTTCCCCCGAGTCCTCCTCCCCTCTGGTTATTCCTTCCTGCTCGAGGCGCCAGCAGGTATAGAAATCTGGCGACTCGGAAAGCCGGCTCGAGGTATATATAAATTATACGGAAAATACCGGGAAGCACGTCGAGACGCGGTGTCCGCGTTTGATTTCTCAAATTGCTTCTACCCGCTGGGCCGTGACGCGCACCTGAACATGCATTTTTGACAATGAGGACAGATAACCCGAGATATTAGCGTGACAGGTCGTATTTTAGGATCGAGATGCTGGTTTTTCGAGTTTATCGAGCTCTCTCGGTCATCTGTAAACGGCGGATGGAGAATTGGTGTCTTTTAACTGACGGATCAATGATGGCGTCCAGTTTATTTTATGCTTCCGGAATTAAAATAAATATGTCTTTTGAAAGCTTATCATTTACTTTTCAATATTAAAGAACAGTTGTAATATCAACTAATGCAATCTTGGACAAGCTTATATTATTTGTCGGCTTGAGAACATAAACAAGAAAAATGAAAATACAGATTTATAATTTATCTGAAGAAAATTTAAAAACTGCATAGACATAATTGCCCTAATTCACAAGCAATTCACTCGGAGATCCATTTTTTCCCAAGTTTCCCACCGGGATTTCGATAGATACTCATTTCTTAAATCTTGGAAAGAAATATGACCCTTTGGAAGCAAGGTATTTTCCACGACGCACCAGAAAAGCCAATAAATTTAGTAAAATTTTAAGGAACTTTCCACTACATTCCAGAAATTAAAAGGAATGTCGTGGGATCTTTCCCTTAACGGACATACCTTTGACTCGATCCCTGCGTTCTCTTCCTTTTCTAAATCAATTGGGCGTATTAATTCTTCTTCAGATATTCTACCGAAACGTTCAAAATTTTTTTTCCACCTTTCGAGAGAAAAATGCATCAAAATAATTACACGAATCCTTCGCCGCTTCTAATCCTTTTCCGCCGTCTACTCTCGCTTATTTTTTTTACGACGCGACTAAAACCGGCGTCATATTTTATTCAGAGGTTTATAAATAAACCGCTCCCACACCGCGATCATCCTCCAAGATGATACAGTTAAGCGTTAGTTTTGCGATGCAATTCAAATGACGAGGATGCATTATTCAACGCCACATGCTTCTCACAGCCAGGTGCAGTGACTCGTAATAAACTGTGTGGTTACACTGCAAATTATAATTATTATCTAATAATCCGCGCTCGCGCGTGCGCGCACAGCAAATAAAATTAGACATTCTCGTGTGCGAAAAGTCGAGGAAACGTTGAAAATGTAAGACGCTTCCTGGACGCGTGAAAAAATTCTTTTTTCTTTTTTCTAAACAGATGCGGCTCGCGGCAAATCCGTTATTATCCGCGGATTTAATCGCAAAAGAAACTCGTAGGAAACATCGAAAGCTACGTACATAATTGTTTATTTTACGTAATCTACGGCTAAATCGTCAGTTTTTAAAACGCGCAGCTTTGCGTTAAAAAAGAAACTCGTTAACATCCAGCCCAGTGCCTCCGTCTCTTTACTCAATAGAGCGCGTCGGAAAAACGCGGAGAAAGCACACCTTAAATGCAAACCCCTTCCGATCTCGTTCTTAAAAACGCTGCGCGGAGCGACGCGCGTTATATCCGAATCGCGAAAGCAGAATCCCCGTAATCCAGGAGGCCGAGAGCGCCGCGCGTCGCGTCAATCAGAGCGTACCCGCGAGCAATTTCTCCGACTCCTTAGCCGTCCTCGCGAAAGCGATAATCGATTAATTAGCGGCGCGCAATAACGAGAGCCTCCTAGCCTCGCGGAAGCCCGGACGCGCGCATGCGCCGCCGCCGCCGCCGCCGCGGAGGTTAACGGCACCGCGCGCGGAGAGAAGATGCTCTCGGACTCGCGCGCCGGTGGGTACCGGCAACCTACATAATTGCATGTGCGGCCGCCGCGCAAAAGTGGAACGGCTTTTAACGAATGCTCGAATTCCGCTGCGCCTCGGCTCGGCTTTTTTTTTCCTTCTTCTTCTTCCCTTTTTTTTTTTTTTCGCCTTTCCGAGACGAGCAGCAGAGAGCCCTAACACTTTCCTCGGCGAGGCACGCGGAAGGATTCGGATTCGGCCCAGTCGTGCGAAGCTTTTTCTTGTTTATGGAGATGCTTCGGGGGTACAGTTTTGCGGAGGAGACGGATGGAGGATCAGGGGGCTTCGTGATGCGTGAAATTTATAGTTTTTAATTTCGCTTAATTGGACAACCGTTGTTGAGGAGCAATATATATTTGTTGTACGAGTATTATGGGTCAATAGCGGAAATAAACTGTTGCGTTAAATGGATTTTTGCGCAATGGAGGAGGTCGTAAAGAGCGTAGTTTATTTTACGCGAGTATCGGAAAAAAATGTAAGAGCCGAAGGTAGACCAGAATTGAAGGCATTCTTAAAATACGAGACAAGTTTATAATGTATGCTCGCCCGAGTGGTTATCCTTCCGAAGCCGATTCGTCTCCTAAATATAATCCTCCCCTGTAATTTCGCAATTATGCACTTATTTTTAATGGCGTCTCGAAATGAAGCATCAAATGAATTTTTTATACTTTAATTAGCGAGGAAAGTTATAGTGACTTTATGATTGAAGTTAACTGCGCGCCCGGCAATTATTTCTCGTTCCCCCCGAGAGACAAAAATCGAGTTTTGAAATTTTCGTCGCATTATCGCTTTCCCCCAAAGTAAACAAAAAAGATGCTCTAGAAAATTGTCGTTTTTCTCAGCTCTATAAAATCTAAAATCTCCGCCATTATGCATCGAATAATAAGCCAGGCAGGCGTCGCGCGTCAATCTCGTAGCGAGAAGCGCAAAAATGCTATCCACCTGCGCGACGATGAGCCTCTCGAGAGGTCGGTCACCTTGACTCTCTTCCCCGGCTCATCCTCCTTGCCCCAGCTTCATAATATTCCGTCGGATTCAGGTGACACGGATCAGTTTCTCGGAAGTAGACGGCGCGTCTCCTCGTATACACTCACCCAGAAGAAAGACGCGGGGACACGCGCGGGGCGCAGAAAAAGAAGCCCGGCGAAAAGAGAGAGCGCGTATCGCGCCGTGCGCGCGCAACCAGTTTCCGGCTAAAGTATAAGGAGCAGCGGTGAGAGCCGCGGAGAGCCGCCGCGCCAATCAAAGATCGCGGATACTCGCTCTGTCGTCGAGCGCGGAGACTTCGACGCGCCGCGCGCGGTGAAAGACGGATCGACGCCCGGAGATATGATTCATTGGCCGCTGGCCTAGATTTTTATGTGTACCCAAAGGACGTTGCCCGCGGGCTTCGTACCATTCGGAATCGATGGATATCGGCAGGCCCGCGAGATTGCGTTGGATATACGTGTAATTCATCGACGATAGGAGATTGCCGGGAAGGAATTCGAGGGACTGGGATGAGGAGTGGGATAGTATATGGAAAGTTTGTAAGGTTGTAGGTCACAGCGCGGTGATGTGCTGGGCTTTGGTGCCGGGATTAGAGATTGCGTAAAAAACAATTATCAAGGACCGTTATTAAGATAAACTGTAAAGTGCGGCACTAAAAGCATTGCGCGCCACTTGGCTGTAAATCGTATACGATTCTTTGGATTGGAATTTTACACAATGCTCTTTACGGCGCGTCGCGCTTACTCTGCAGCCTATTAAATGCAATTCTGCCAGCTGCCTTGAACTAAAACTAGATAAAAAAAAATAATCTGTTTTATTAAAAAGAAGAAAAGGACAAATGAGTTTATCGCCGAGAGTTTTTCAAAACTCCCACCGGGGAAGCGGATGTTGCAACTGTTTCATAATCGCTCTTATAGCAAAAAAGGATTCTTTGAGGTCACCGTAAAAAGCAAGTAACAATCGATTGCACAGGCCAACCGCATCCTATGCAAATTATAATTTCCAATCGCATTTTTTTATCCCACACTCGCCGTGACGCATCCTCATTATTAATCCGTAACCTCCCCACGCGTCCAGGCGCGTAATATCCACAAAGAAAACTGTAACCAGACGCGAGCAGGTAAACAGACAAAGAGAAAGCAAGGAAGACGCGGGTCGGGGGGGCACTAATAAATGCATTCCAGAGCGCATGAATCGCGTCCCGGCTAACCTATCAACCCAATACTCCCGGAGAGATGCGCGCCTCCCTCCTCCGCCTCTTTCTTTCTCTCTCCCTTTTCTTCTCCAGCGCGGATCCGTCCAAGTGCGCACGCAGCGCACTAGAAACGATGGAGGTCATAGACTCCGGCGCAGTTTCTTCTCTCCTCGACGCTGCAATCTCGACTATATACGTAAACGCGCGCAATTCCCCCCCCGAGGTGGTAGCTCGGCGTTGCTCGACGCAGATTTCTGAATGTCGGTATATTATGCGCGGGATATTTTTCCCGGAGACTTCGTGCGAGTTTTAGCGATTGTTTTAGAAAGGATTGGACTAAGATTGATCATAGTAATTTAGCTGTCCCGCGGATTGTTCGGCTGCATATAGTTTCGTTAAAAAAAAAAAGATAATAATTTTAAGTGCGGCGTCATGATAGAAACTTGCGCTTGAAATTCAAAGCAATATTACCTAGAAAATTTATTCCACCCATCATCCAGTCCCGCTTTTTCTCCAAGCCTCTCCTCCACCAAGAAAGACACCCACCGAATTGATCACCCATATTTTCGTCTGTTCGCAGGATGGGAGCTGAAGGGCATCCACTGTTACAAATTCTTCAACATCAGGCATTCATGGGAAAAGGCAGCGGAGCTATGCAGAAGGTATAATACACCTCTCTCGGGCCATTGCTTCCCCGGCGCCGGCGTAATATCCGCATCCTGGATTCCCACGATACGCGCGCCAGACGCTCGGCCGTTTCCGATCCGCGTCCGTCGACGAGTTTCGCGCCGCGGACTCGCGGGGGGGCGCCAATTACCCGCTCGTTATACCGTAATCGAGCAGCGCGCCTGAGCCACGTCCGATTGAGTAACCCCACGCCCGCCGCCGCCGCCGCGCGTAAACGCGCGCGCCTTTTCGCGGCTTAATTATCCTGCGGCGTTCATCCTCGGCTCGCGTTTTGTATTATATGCACCGCCTAAATTGAATGTTGATCCAACGAGTCCGCGGAGGCGGAGCGGAAGGAAATGACTCCGTGGCCGCGGGTATGCTAATATGCGCGGAGTTGGGAAAGCACGGCGAGAGGAGTTATTGTTCGCCGCGGCGTTCAGGGACACGGCACTATTTTTGCTTCATTGATTATTTATAAATTTCGAGGTGCAACATTGCGTCGGTTAATGGTTCGCGGCCATAAACGGGGGGGCCTTTCTATTTATAAATATTATTCAACGAAAACAAAAACACAAAAATAAAACGGGTTTTTTTTCTCTCTGTCTGATGCAATCGTCAGGTACGGCAGCGAGCTGATGATCGTCGAGTCCTACGCCGAGAACAACGTGTCGGCCAGCATGATCGGCCGGCATCTCGACCGATACTGGCTTGGCCTGGCCTCCCTCGACGACCTGAGGACCAATACTCTCGAGTCGGCCGCTGGAATGCTCGTCTCGCAATACGCCGGTAAGTGCGATTCTTTCATGGTTTTCTTTCTTTACTGCGAGTCGAAGGAGACTTGGATATGCTGACTGACGGGAAAAGTGTAGAAGAGATTTTACTCTCTCAAATGGTCCGTTGTGCAATAGCTTTATTAATGAGAGCACCTGCCTGATACTTTGAAAGGGCGTATTAAAAGTTTCGATTGCGTAAAAGGACAAGCCTCTTTTAAACGCGTCCTCTGAAATAAACAGGTTTTGAAGTTAAAATACAGATTTATGTTGCCTGCACGTTTGATTTATTACATAAATTAAATCGAATGTTTTTATATTGACGGAAAAAAATTTGACAAATCATTTTGCAGCAAAATTTTATTACGATTATGCTCGTAAACGCGGTTTTACCGCACAGAACCTTCCGTCAACAAAACAAGTTATTTAACCCATAAAGCCTATCCAAGCGAAGACACCAAAACAGTAGTATAGAATATCGTCTAACAAAACTTTAATTGCACGGGAAACCCATAAAAGACAAGGTATAAACTTTTCTCGAAGGGAGAATATCCGCCGTTTCCCGCCAATAAACGAAAACTTTTACTGCCCCCCCCCTCCCCCGTCGGCGGCGTCGATTAAATTTCATACCGGTATACCGAGCGTACATACGATTCGACCTCTTTCAATTTACCGCGCGTAAACGCGCTTCCGAATGCACGGCAATTTCCTACGTCGGAGTTTCGAAAACGAAAACCGATACGGCGACAAGCCCGCGTATTTTGTCGCGAAAGCGAAATCGCCGCGAAAATTACACGCCCGACGAGTACATACCGACGCGAGCTCGTATTGTTTTATCAATGAAAGTTTTACGATGATCGAGCGCGCGCGAGTTGTAAAGCGTCATCGGTTATAAAGTGCATCGGGATTGCGTCCGTTCGCTCGTCGCGCAACGCAGCGCGGATTAGAAACCATTTGAAATTTTGTAACAGCTCTCAAAGCTGATGGGAGGAAAAGCTTATATATCTTCGCGCTGCTATTGAGAGAATTACTGCTCAAAGGACTACGAATTACTTATGTAATTGAAACGAATGATGTAAATTAGGCTGCAGTCGAGTTTCCTTTGATTATAGAGCATTTAAATATTACAACTTTTGATATAGCATCTGTAATTTTTTTCGCAACTCAAATCCAAGTTGCGAAAATAATCGCGATCCGAGCGATCATTCCTATAATTTCGTATCTAGCTAACTCATCGTAAAAGTTTCTTTTCCACAATAAACAATGCAAAATTTTCGCAGGCAACGCCAAAAAAAAAGACCATCGTCGAGATCTCGATTAAAAATCCTCGAACCAAACAACTAAACCCACTGCTCCCATTGAACTTAAAAGCAGGCTCGTTAAATAAAAAAAAAAAAAAAAAGGCGCCGGGAACTGAAACTCGCAAGAAGCTCAATCGAGTGCAGACACGTGCACCGCGAGAAAAGCCGCGTCTCCGCGCGCATCGAGGTCGCGGAAACGCGGAACTCGGCACCAAGACACACTTTTTGCCAGCACAATGCCGGGCAGCGTCCGCGATCCGCATCTCTCTCTCTCTCTCTCTTTCTCCAGGCTGATTCACCTTTGCATAACGGGCGCAAAGAAGCGGCGGGCAGTGTCGCCGCGCGGAGAAAGGAAAAATCGTTACGAAAGCGATTAAGTCGTATAGCGAGAGGAGAGCTTTTTCGCGGGCCCCGATTGCCCGGTTTAGAGCGCCGAATTATATATCGCGCGCCGCCGCGCGAACGCTTGGATTTAACGGGGCTCGGTTGTGCAAAGCGGTTGGTTGTTTCTGTAAATTCCACGCGCGGCCGAGCCGTCCGGATTAGCCCGGTTTTTACGGACCGTGGGATTTTTCGGCTTTTCTTTGCGCCAAGTAATTCCTGCACCTCGAGAAGCCGAATACTCATTGTTAGTCGTGCAATTAAACTGGAAAAATATTAAAACAGAGGCATTAATCGCGCTATGTCCCCGTGCAAATTGCGCACTCCTTTTTTAACCTTACGATCCGAATGTAGGTTTCTGGGCGCCGAGGCAGCCGAATCCCCGATCGGGTGAATGCGTCGACGTAAAAGTTACGGACGACCAGCATCAATCATGGGAGCTGACGACGTGCGAGTCTCTTCTCCCTTTCATGTGCCGTGCCAACGCCTGTCCAGCTGGTAAATTATATTCCTCTTTGCTTTGTTAAAAATAAAAAACCGTTCTCGCGTTCCTTGAATTTAAACGAATCGGCATCCTTTCTGGCAGGCTCGTTCCACTGCTCGAACGGCAAGTGCATCAACAGCGCGTTCAAGTGCGACAAGCAAGACGACTGCGGCGATTACTCGGACGAGATTGACTGCCCGCAGAACTGTCAGTTCTACATGGCCAGCAGCGGCGACGTCGTCGAGAGCCCGAATTATCCGCACAAGTACGCTCCGCTGAGCAACTGCAAGTGGACCCTCGAAGGTCCCCAGGGACACAACATACTCTTGCAGGTAATTGGGGATATAACCAGCTTATTTCTCGGCGGGCGCTGAAAAAACCGTCCGTTCGACTTTTCAAGGACTCCGGTTCATTTGAAATCTCGGACGTTCGAAAAGTGTAAAGCTTTATTGTTCAATCTAAAAAGTCTGTACAAAATCATAAAAAGTAATTATTTTAAGAAAATTAGCAAAAAACCAGCTATTAGTAAATATTCAGTTTAAAATAAAGCCGATAAACTACAAAAATAAATAAATAAATAAATAAATAAATTTCTCTCCAGTTCCAAGAATTCGAGACGGAGAAGAGCTTCGACATCGTACAGATCCTCGTGGGCGGCAGGACCGAGGAGAAGTCGGTGAACTTGGCCACTCTCTCCGGCCGGCAAGAGCTGAGCAACAAGCTCTTTGTCTCGGCGTCGAACTTCATGATCATTAAATTCAGCACCGACGGCTCGGTCGAACGAAAGGGATTCCGCGCCTCTTGGAAGACCGAGCCGCAGACCTGCGGAGGTATATTGCGGGCCACGCCTCAAGGCCAGGTATTGACGTCACCGGGTTACCCGCAAAATTATCCCGGGGGCCTGGAGTGCCTCTACATCATTCAGGCCCAACCCGGAAGAATTATGTCTCTTGAGGTGAGCTTCGAAAGTATTTATTTTAGGCGCTCATTCAGTGGTATTATTAAAAAAAAGTGTACGAATGCAAATAAATGACTTTTATAAGAGGGTAACTTTAATTTCTTGAAAGTAATATTAGAATATAAAAATATTCGTAACTCGCAAAAGAGTAAAATCATCTTTTTTATAACCAGTTTCCTCGCGCGTCAATAAACTTTCTGACTTCGAAACACTAACTTTTCTTGACAGATCGAAGATTTGGATCTCGAAACGAACCGCGATTACATGCTGATAAGAGACGGCGACTCTCCGATGAGCCGACCAATCGCCAGACTGACAGGAGAATCCAACGACAATCCGAAGGTGATCATGTCGACCGGCAACAACCTCTACCTTTACTTCAAAACCAGCCTGGGAGACTCCAAGCGAGGCTTCAGCATTCGTTACACCCAGGGATGCAAGGCCACCATCGTGGCATTAAACGGCACCGTTCAATCTCCGTCTTACGGACTCAACGACTACCCGAATAATCAAGAGTGCTTATACCGGGTGAAAAATCCGAAAGGGGGACCGCTCTCGTTGAAATTCGTTAATTTCAACGTGCATAAGACTGATTTCGTACAGGTAAGACACATTTTTTACGTGTTTTAAATGCTGGGTTTAACTGCAAATTAACAAATTAACTTATCAATTTAGGTGTATGACGGATCTAACACAAACGGATTGAGATTACACTCCGGCAGTGGATTTACATCGAACACTCGCCCTAAAATTACGCTGACCGCCGAGAGCGGGGAAATGTTAATCAGATTCGTTTCCGACGCTCTGCACAGCAGCTCAGGATGGCAGGCTTCCTTCTCAGCTGGTTAGTATCTCGACGATGCGCAATAATATCCATCCTATTAACTAAAAACTTTATCTTTCGCCTCTTACTCGTTTCAGATTGCCCACTGCTGCAACCAGGTGAAGGAGCAATGGCTTCGAGCCGCGACACAGCCTTCGGCACAGTCGTCACTTTCTCGTGTCCCCTCGGCCAGGAATTCGCGACCGGAAAGGCTAAAATAACGACCGAATGTCTGCCCAGTGGAAACTGGTCCATCACTTACATTCCCAAGTGTCAGGAAGTTTACTGCGGCCCGGTGCCGCAGATCGACAACGGATTCTCCATCGGATCATCGAACGTGACTTACAGAGGCGTTGCGACTTATCAGTGTTACGCCGGATTTGCCTTTTCAACTGGAAGACCTACCGAAAAAATTTCCTGCTTGGCTGACGGCATGTGGGAGAAGAAACCAGCCTGTCTCGGTAATAACTTATTTCCCATTGCGTCACTTCAATCGCGTAACACATTTGCAATTCCCGCGTTAATCATCCTCAATATTTTTTTGCAGCTTCTCAGTGTCCACCACTTCCGGAAGCTCCGCACGCCAACCTCACCATCTTAAACGGCGGCGGAAGAAGCTACGGAACCATCGTCAGATTCGAATGCGAACCAGGTTACGTAAGAAGCGGCCATCCCGTGATCCTATGCATGAGCAACGGCACTTGGTCCGACGACGTTCCAGTTTGCACTCGTGCTAAATGTCCGATTCTCCCGACGATCAAGAACGGTTTCGTCGTCGACTCCCACAAGGACTATTACTTTGGCGACGAAGCCAGAGTCCAGTGCAACCGAGGCTACAAATTATCGGGATCGAACATCATCGGTTGCGGTACCTCCCAGCGTTTCGAGAACGTACCCACTTGCGAAGGTAGATTACAATCACCCTGGATTAACGAGAATTTCCTCACTCCAACGATACTGAAATTTATTGTTACATTTTTTTTTTCTTCAGATATTAACGAGTGCGCCTCCAGTCAATGCGATCTTGCATCAACGGAATGTATCAACACACCTGGTGCATTCACATGCAAGTGTAAACCAGGTTTTGCCTCGACAATGGAATGCAGACCGATAGGAGATCTGGGTCTGATTAATGGCGGCATTCCCGACGAGTCTATCACCGTATCCAGCTCGGAGAACGGATATACGAAATCGGTATGCATTGTTTTTCAAAGAAATTCTTTAATAAGTAAAGCAAGCTTTTGCGCAATAAAGGACTATACAAATCGCGATTGCAACACTAATCGATTTTCATCCATTTTTATTGACGAATGCTTCGATTGTTTCGATAAATGATAATTATTTTTTAAATTGCAAAATTTCTAAATAGTTCACAGCTCATTAAAATGGTATTTAATTTCAGGGCATTCGACTAAACAACGGTGATGGCTGGTGCGGAAACAGCGTTGAGCCCGGCGCTAATTGGGCCACCATCGACATGAAAGCACCGACCATTATTCGAGGTTTCAGAACTCAAGTGGTCGCCCGTGCCGATGGAAATATCGCGTTCACCACCGCAGTAAGAATCCAATACACCGACAACATGACTGACGTTTTCAAAGATTACACGAATCCAGACGGCACGCCCGTGGAATTCCGTATTCTCGAAGCTACACTATCGGTACTGAATTTGCCTGTACCCATTGAAACGAGATACATTCGCTTCCGCATCCAAGATTATGTGGGCGCGCCCTGCATGAAACTAGAAATTATGGGCTGCACTCGTCTCGAGTGCACCGACATTAACGAATGCGCAATCGGCAATGGTGGCTGTCATCAGAAATGTATCAACAATCCTGGCAGCTTCGTGTGCTCTTGCAACACTGGCTATGAGCTTTACAAAGGAAACGGAACTGCTGGCTACTCCGTAGCTAAATCCGAAAGCGGAGAACGAGATGGAGACTTATATCAAAGAAACAAGACTTGCGTACCTGTTATGTGCCCTGCGATGGCTGCACCAGAAAATGGAAAAATTTTATCTACGAAGGTACGTGCTTTTCTTACTGTTATCTTATTTCATTGATTTTTTACTTACTTTTTTAGTTTTAAAACAATTGAATTTAAATTAATTTTTCTTTTACAGAATCAATATCACTTCGGCGATCTTGTCAAATTCCAATGTGATTTTGGATACGTTCTTGTTGGCACTTCCTCAGTTCTTTGCACATCTACCGGTGCATGGAATGGTACCACGCCAGAATGTCAATGTAAATATAAAATTTTAAAATTGCATAAAAATTATGATAATTATGTCACTTATTTAATCCAATTTATTTAAAAATGTATTTCATTTCAGATGCCAAATGCGTTTCTCTACCGGACGACAAAAACGAAGGATTATCCGTAATCCGAAGTGATGAAACTAGCGTACTGGTTCCATTTAAACAGAATGTGACTCTTAAATGTACTAATAATGGACGCTCTCTACGAAACACTGCAACGTCAGATTTCCGTCAATGTGTATACGATCCAAAACCAGGTTATCCTGATTATTGGCTCTCAGGTTCTCAACCGGCTTGCCCACGATCTGACTGTGGAAAGCCTCAACCGACCCCTGGTGCTGAATATGGCCAGTATCTTGACACGAAATATCAATCTTCCTTCTTCTTCGGTTGTCAAGATACATTTAAACTTGCTGGTCAAACTAACCGCCATGACAACGTAGTACGCTGTCAAGCGAACGGAGTTTGGGACTTCGGTAATCTCCGTTGCGAAGGACCGGTTTGCGAAGATCCAGGCAGACCTGCCGATGGATACCAAATTGCTAGAAGTTACGAACAAGGATCCGAAGTTCAATTCGGTTGCTCCAGGCCAGGCTATATTTTAATCAATCCAAGACCGATCGTTTGTTTGAGAGAACCAGAATGCAAAGTTGTCAAACCTTTGGGCTTGGCTTCTGGAAGGATTCCAGATTCTGCTATTAATGCCACTTCCCAGAAACCTAATTACGAGGCCAAGAATGTCCGTTTGAACTCTGTCACTGGTTGGTGCGGTGTGCAAGATCCGTTCACGTACGTCAGCGTCGATTTAGGTCAAGTATTCAGAGTTAAGGCTATTTTAGTGAAAGGAGTCGTAACCAATGACATTGTCGGACGACCTACAGAAATTCGATTCTTCTATAAACAGTCAGAAAGCGAGAATTATGTAGTTTACTTCCCGAACTTCAATCTAACTATGCGCGATCCTGGAAATTATGGAGAATTAGCCATGATCACTTTACCAAAATACGTACAAGCAAGATTTGTTATCCTGGGTATTGTCAGCTACATGGAAAACGCTTGTCTTAAATTTGAGTTGATGGGTTGCGAGGAACCAGCAGTAGAACCTCTTTTGGGTTACGATTATGGCTTCTCCCCTTGCGTTGACAATGAACCACCAGTTTTCCAAAACTGTCCACAACAACCTATAATGGTACAGAAAGGAGCAGATGGAGGTTTACTTCCAGTCAACTTTACTGAACCAACAGCTATAGATAACAGTGGAAGCATTGCTCGACTTGAAGTAAAACCGCAAAGCTTCAAGACGCCAATCAGAGTATTCGAAGACACAGTTGTAAAATATATTGCTTACGATTACGATGGAAATGTAGCCATTTGCGAAATCAATATCACTGTACCAGATGTAACTCCTCCTAAACTAAGCTGCCCTCAAAGTTACGTAATTGAATTAGTTGACAAACAAGAGAGCTATACAGTTCATTTCAATGAGACTCGTCGCAGAATTAACACCACTGATGCTTCTGGACCTGTCAAAATCACCTACATACCCGAAAGAGCTGTAATTCCTATTGGTGGATTCGAAAATGTAACAGTGTTCGCCACTGATTCCAGCGGAAACAGAGCTTATTGTCACTTCCAAGTTTCAGTTCAAGCTACGCCTTGTGTCGATTGGGAATTAAAACCACCAGCCAATGGAGGCCTTAAATGCCTTCCAAATGACAAGGGACTGCAATGTATCGCTACATGTAAATCTGGATTCAGATTCACTGATGGTGCACCAGTTAAGACTTTCTCATGCGATGTCCAACGGCATTGGGTTCCAACCGCTGTCGTACCTGACTGTGTCTCAGAAAGTAAGTTTTTATAATCAAAAATAGATTTATCTGATTTTGGAATGATTTAAAAACAATATTTATTTTATTTTTTTTAGATACTCAGCAAGCTGATTACCACGTAATCGCATCCGTCACCTATCGAGCCAATGGAGCAGTTTCTCGTCCCTGCTTACCACAATACCAAGATTTAATGTCACAATATTATACAAATCTCAACACTATTTTGACTCAGCGTTGTTCAGCCGTTAATGTCAACATGAACGTTTCCTTCGTACGATCTATACCAACACTTATGGAAGAAAACGTTTTAAAAGTGAGTGATGTTTAAATATTGTCAAATAAAATATAAATAAGTATTGCAAATTTTATATTGAAAAAATATTCAACATTTTATAGATGGATTTCATACTGTCAATTGTACCAGCCGTTCGCCAACCCCAACTTTATGACCTTTGCGGTTCTACTTTGAATCTGATTTTCGACCTTTCTGTACCGCATGCTAGTGCTGTAATTGAACCGCTCTTAAACGTTTCATCTATTGGAAACCAATGCCCGCCTCTGCGAGCTCTTAAATCATCGATTTCACGTGGGTTCACTTGCAGCATTGGTGAAGTTCTTAACATGGATACCAACGATGTTCCACGATGCCGTAAGTTATTTTAAAGTAATAATTATCATTTTTTAATCTATTCGTTTACTCTAATAACACGTATCATTTCATTATTTAGTACACTGTCCGGCTGGAACATTCGCTGGCGAGAAACAAAAGCAATGTACATCATGTCCCAAAGGTTTCTATCAGAATAGCGATCGACAGGGCGCTTGCTTACGTTGTCCGTTCGGCACTTACACTAAAGAAGAAGGCTCAAAGAGTATCGACGACTGTATCCCAGTCTGCGGTTACGGAACTTACTCTCCTACCGGTCTCGTACCTTGCCTTGAATGTCCACGAAACAGTTACAGCGGTGAGCCACCAATCGGTGGTTTCAAAGATTGTCAAACTTGTCCAGCTGGAACATTCACTTACCAACCAGCAGCACCTGGCAAAGATAGATGCCAAGCTAAATGCTCTCCCGGAATGTACTCCGACACCGGTTTGGCTCCTTGCGCCCAGTGTCCTAAGGACTTCTTCCAACCACAACACGGTGCTACCACCTGCATCGAGTGTCCTACAAACATGTACACCGACAAACCTGGCGCAGTTGGCCGAGAAGAGTGCAAACCGGTTCAATGCACCGAGAACGTCTGCCAACACGGTGGACTGTGCGTACCAATGGGCCATGGAGTTCAATGCTTCTGCCCTGCTGGATTTTCTGGTAGAAGTTGCGAAATTGACATCGACGAGTGCGCATCGCAACCTTGTTTCAACGGTGCCACCTGCATTGACCAGCCGCAAGGATACAGGTGCGAATGTCCTACTGGATATTCCGGTATTAACTGTCAAGAAGAAAAGTCCGAGTGCAAGAACGACACGTGTCCGGAAAGAGCTATGTGCAAGGACGAACCTGGATTCAACAATGTCACCTGTCTGTGCCGATCCGGTTACACTGGAGTTGATTGCGACATCACGGTAAATACATTCATAATTTTTTATTTTGAAAAAATTGTTACATTAAAGGCTAAAACAAGAATGTTGATATTAAATTAAATTTTATTTTTACTTTATTAAATTAACTTTAATTAATCATATTGCAGATTAATCCTTGCACCACTAGCGGCAATCCTTGCAATAATGGAGCCACTTGCGTAGCTTTACAACAAGGAAGATACAAGTGCGAATGCTTACCGGGTTGGGAAGGACAGAGCTGTGAAATTAACTCTGACGACTGCGCTGAACGGCCATGTCTTTTAGGTGCTAACTGTACTGATTTAATTGATGACTTTAGCTGCGACTGTCCACCTGGCTTCACTGGAAAACGTTGCCACGAAAAGATCGACCTTTGCTCTGGCAATCCTTGCTTAAATGGTAAATGAAAATTAAGTTACAAAAGAAAAAAGAAATGATTACTTAATTCCGAACAATTACTAAATCAATATTTCAAATTAGGTATCTGCGTCGACAAACTCTTCAGTCACGAATGCATTTGCCACCCTGGCTGGACCGGTCCAGCTTGCGAGATCAATATCAATGAATGCGCCAACAAACCCTGCCGCAACAACGGCCAATGTACCGACCTCATCGACGACTACAGCTGCACTTGTGAATCTGGATACACCGGTAAACAATGCCAGCACACGATCGACGACTGCGCTTCCAACCCCTGCGTCAACGGCGGAACTTGCATCGATCAACTCGAAGGCTTCGTCTG
Organism: Ormyrus pomaceus; assembly: GCA_900474385.1. NCBI lineage: Eukaryota > Metazoa > Arthropoda > Insecta > Hymenoptera > Ormyridae > Ormyrus > Ormyrus pomaceus. The sequence continues at coordinate 43,088 of UCOM01000138.1, forward strand.
CAAATGCCGTCCTGGCTTCGTCGGCCTGCAATGCGAGGCCGAGATCGACGAATGCCTCAGCGATCCGTGCAGCCCCGTGGGAACCGAAAAATGCGTCGACTTGGACAACCAGTTCGTGTGCCAGTGCCGCGAAGGATTCACCGGAGCAACTTGCGAGACGAACATCGACGACTGCGTGTCCGGTCCTTGCCTCAACGGAGCCACTTGCAGAGACGAAATCGGAGGATTCAAGTGCATGTGCAGAGAAGGATGGACTGGCACAAGGTGCGAGAATGACGTGGGAACTTGTCAGAATAAACCTTGCCAGAACGATGCTGCTTGCGTCGACTTGTTCCAAGACTTCTTCTGCGTGTAAGTAAAGATTTTCTATTCGTTCAAACTATTTTAAAGCTAACCTGTTTGCTTCACGAATATAAATATTCTTTTAGTTGCCCATCTGGAACTGACGGCAAGCGATGTGAAACCGCGCCCGAACGTTGCATTGGAAATCCGTGCATGCACAGCGGCCGTTGCCAAGACTTCGGCTCGGGTCTTAACTGCACCTGTCCAGACGATTTTACTGGAATTGGATGCCAATACGAGTACGACGCCTGCCAAGCGGGAGCTTGCAAGAATGGTGCTACTTGCATCGATAACGGTGCCGGCTTTACTTGCATCTGTCCACATGGATACACAGGTAATTTGAAATTCCGCATTTTCGTGAATAAGTTTATAATATTTTTTAAAAACCATCAGCAACGCTAAATATTAATTTTTGACAACAGGTAAAACTTGCGAAGAAGATATTGTTGACTGCAAGGAGAACTCGTGCCCCCCTTCGGCCACTTGTATCGATCTGACTGGCAAATTCTTCTGCCAATGTCCATTCAATTTGACCGGCGATGATTGCCGTAAATGTACGTACTAAGTTAATACTACCTATTTAGGTATTCAATTTTACGTTAGAATTTCTTACACTAAACATCTATTTTTTCTCTCTTTCAATTCAACAGCCATCCAAGTAGACTACGATCTCTACTTCAGCGACCCAACGCGCAGCAGCGCAATGCAAGTCATTCCCTTCTTCACGGGAGCCAAGAAGAGCTTAACCGTTGCCATGTGGGTGCAGTTTACTCAGCGCGACGAGGCCGGCATTTTCTTCACTCTTTACGCCGTCAGCTCTCCTCACGTCCCCACGAACCGCAGACCGATGATGCAAGCTCACAGCAACGGAGTTCAAGTGTCTCTGTTCCACGACCTTCAGGACGTTTACCTGCCGTTCAGAGAATACGCTACCATCAACGACGGACAATGGCATCATGTCGCCGTTGTCTGGAACGGAGAGAACGGTGGTGAATTGATTCTCATTACCGAAGGTTTGATCGCCAGCAAGACCGAAGGATACGGCAGCGGAAGAACATTACCGTCCTAGTAAGTATTATTACCTGCTCTAATAATTAATAAAATAGAGAAAAATTCAGCAACTCGTAATAATGCACAAAATAAAACTCGCCGGCGAATAGAACAATGTTTTAATACTCCGAAAAACTTTCAGCGCCTGGGCTGTTCTCGGTAAGCCCCGCAGCGAAGTCGGCAAGGGCTACACGGAATCCGGCTTCCAGGGCCACCTCACTAAAATTCAAATATGGGAACGTGCTCTCCACGTGACCAACGAGATTCAGAAACAAGTGCGCGACTGCCGAACCGAGCCCGTTCTCTACCAGGGCCTGGTCCTCACTTGGGCCGGATACGACGAGACCATCGGCGGAGTCGAGCGCATCGCTCCCTCTCACTGCGGCCAGCGCGTCTGCCCGCCTGGCTACGGTGGCAGCAAGTGCCAGCAGCTCGAGTCCGACAAGATACCACCGAAAATCGAGCACTGCCCGGGCGACCTGTGGGTCATCGCCAAAAACGGATCGTCCATCGTCGTGTGGGACGAGCCCAAATTCACCGATAACGTCGGCGTCGTCAGGATTCAAGAGAAGAGTGGACACCGATCTGGACAGACCCTCCTGTGGGGATCTTACGATATCAGCTACGTCGCTTACGATCAGGCAGGAAACTCTGCCAGCTGCAACTTCAAGGTTTACGTGCTATGTTAGTGTCAAAACTTTGTTTTACATTTTCAGTTAGGTCATTTTGTACAGTAAAACTAACGCTGCGTTAATGAATATTTCAGACGACTTCTGCCCCGAATTACCCGATCCTATTGGGGGAACGCAACAATGCAAAGACTGGGGCTCTGGAGGTCAGTTCAAGGTTTGCGAGATATCTTGCAACGCTGGACTTCGATTCTCCCAAGAAGTGCCCAAATTCTACACTTGCGGAGCTGAAGGATTCTGGAGACCGACCAACAATCCTGGCCTGCCACTCATCTACCCTGCCTGTACAAGTAAGATATTCACATTGAAAATTTTCGCTTACAACTGTCACGAGACAAATAAGCTAAAACAATGATAAAATTATTATTTTAGGCGCCTCGTCAGCCCAGCGCGTATTCAAAATCAGGATGAACTTCCCAACGTCTGTTCTTTGCAACGAAGCCGGACAAGAAGTATTGAAACAGAAGGTCAGACACGCTGTCAACTCGCTGAACAGAGACTGGAACTTCTGCTCCAACTCGTTCGAAGGTACGACCAGCCTTAATAAAACTTCTTTACGCAGAAGTTTACATTGCGCGTATTTAACAATAATTTTATTTCCAGGAACTCGCGAATGCAGAGACTTGACCATCAACGTTCAGTGCGACCATCGTGCTCGCGTTGCAAGACAGGCCACCGAAGAAGACGGTGGAACTTACACGATCTCCGTGGACGTTAAGACCGAACCGTAAGTGTCGCTCACGCCTAATTTTCATTCTTGTAAATTGTAAATTGTTTTGAAATCCCGAACGACGACGATACTGTCGGTATTGAGTTTCATTGATTTAGCGATTTCGCATATGCATAAAATAGATTATGTAAAAAAAAAGTGTATAAAAAAAAAGTGAGTTTTATAAAAATGAAAAAAATTTCTTGCACCATAGAACGAGGCAAGCGCGCCAAGGCAGCGATACCTACGAGGTGGAAATTTTCTTCCCAGCTATAAAGTAAGAAATAGTTCTCGCGATCAAAGGATACATAGTTTTTTCGTAATTTACAGATATATCTAACTGTCACTAATGGGGAAATTACATCGTTGCCTCTCGATTCGAGAGGAAACAATCACGCAAAACAGAATAATAATATAATATAGCCTAATATAATAGTGTATACCAAACAATATAATAACCAACAGATTTACTTTAAGGAAATGTTACATTGTCGATAATTTATTAATCACAATTGCGTTGGCATGGTGCATGTGCTTCATAATACACGTATTTAATTACAGACACACTGATGCCTACTTAGTGCTAAGCTTAATAGTAATGTAGTTTTTAATTAGGTAACTGACACGGATTTATCATGCCTTTAAATTGGAGGTAATGTGAAGTATCAGCAGGTAAATCCGCAGGAGGACACAAGGTGCTATTGCATAGAGGCTACAAAACGGTTCACTAATTATAATTAATTTATATATGTCTTACTTATTATCATTAACACAGAAACCTGTAAATATACGCGTACATATCTAATGGATTAAATAATTTAAATGTAAATTTTTCCTGCTTTTCACGACTGACATTTAACACAATCGTTCTCCTTCTTTAGCGACCCAATCTTGAACTCCAACTCGAACGAACGAGCGACCGTTCAATCTCTACTCGAAAGATTGATTCTCGAGGAAGATCAATTCGACGTCCATGACATTTTACCAAATACTGTTCCTGATCCAGCTTCTCTAGTCTTGGAATCTGACTACGACTGTCCAATTGGCCAGGTCGTAATGGCTCCCGATTGCGGTAAGTTTCCCGCTTCGAACCATTGAATTACAAAATCCAAAACTTCAATTAACAATCCCCTATCATCCCTCGCAGTGCCCTGCGCCGTCGGAAGCTACTACGACACAGCAGCGAAGAAATGCGAGTCCTGCCCAGTGGGCACCTACCAGAGCGAGTCCGGCCAGCTGAAGTGCAGCCAGTGTCCGGTGATCGCCGGTCGTCCGTCGGTGACCATCGGACCCGGAGCCCGAAGCGCAGCCGACTGCAAGGAGCGCTGCCCAGCAGGCAAGTACTACGACGACGTGGCCGGCCTGTGCCGCAGCTGCGGCCACGGCTTCTACCAGCCGGAGGAGGGCAGCTTCTCCTGCCTGCTCTGCGGCCTGGGCAAGACGACCAGGACCGCCGAGGCCGTCTCGCGCGAGGAGTGCCGCGACGAGTGCGGCTCCGGCCAGCAGCTCGCCGTCGAGGGCAAGTGCGAGCCCTGCCCCAGAGGAACCTACAGGACCCAGGGCGTCCAGGCCGCCTGCCAGGCCTGCCCGCTCGGCAGAACCACGCCGAACCTCGGCTCCGCCGCGGTAGAGGAATGCTCGCTGCCGGTCTGCGAGCCCGGAACCCACCTCAACGGCACTCTAAACGAGTGCATCGAGTGCAAGAAGGGAACGTACCAGCCGGAGGCGCAGCAGACCTCCTGCATACCCTGCCCACCCAACACCAGTACCAAGGGACCGGCTGCTGTAAGCGTCCTCTCTCTCTCGCATCCTCTCTGCCTCGATCTCTTCCGCGCAGCTTTTGACAAAACTACCTTCTTTTGCAGACTAGCAAAGCCGAGTGCACGAACCCGTGCGAGGTGAACGGCGAGGAGATGCACTGCGACGCGAACGCCTACTGCCTCCTGATACCCGAGACCAGCGACTTCAAGTGCGAGTGCAAGCCGGGCTACAACGGCACCGGCCAGGTCTGCGTCGACGTCTGCCTTGGCTTCTGCGACAACGAGGGCGTCTGCCTGAAGGACACCAGGGGCCAGCCCTCGTGCCGATGCAGCGGCAGCTTCACCGGCAAACACTGCACGGAGAAATCGTCCTTCTTCTACATCACCGGGGGTATCGCCAGCGGCGTCGTCCTCATCATCATTGTCGTTCTGCTCGTCTGGATGATTTGCGCAAGGTAATACGATGTCTAGAACTCTGTAGTAATTTTACGTACAGTTTTTTTGGATCGAAATTCTTACGCCACGACGGTTCTTCTGAACGAAACGCGAATTTTTTGCGCAGAGCATCGAGGAAGAAGGAGCCAAAGAAGATGTTGACGCCGGCTACGGATCAGAACGGCTCGCAAGTGAACTTCTATTACGGTGCACCGACGCCTTACGCCGAATCGATCGCGCCGTCGCATCACAGCACCTACGCCCACTACTACGACGACGAGGAGGACGGCTGGGAAATGCCCAACTTTTACAATGAAACTTACATGAAAGGTAAGACCGAATCTGAGCGATCAGACGCCATTATATTTTGAGCACTTAAATAAATTCAGTAAATAAAAAAAAAAAGCCTCGCACACGAAAAAATCAATACATAAAGCAGAGTGATCCATAAGTCGCACTTATGCCGCATGATTATTATATATATATATATACGAACTGCATCATTCTGTGTGTGTGTGTGTGCTGCTCTTACATAAGAATCGCATGCAAAATAAAAAAAAAATGCAAAATTGTACATTGTTTGAAAATATCTTTTGTAAAAAACAATATTCTTTGTTCACGTTGCACGCAGAGAGTTTACACAATGGCGGAAAAATGAATAGCCTCGCACGATCGAACGCGAGCATTTACGGTACGAAAGATGATCTTTACGACAGACTGAAACGCCACGCGTACCCCGGAAAGAAAGGTTCGTAGAAACAAAAACACAGCCAATTAAGCACCTTTTTTTATTCAACTATATTTGCCATAAAAAAATGCACGTTCATTTATATACAATTATTATACCTTTTTTTCATCTATATATATAAATACATTTATTCTGACTAGCATGTATTATATATTATTACTATTAATCAGTGCACGTTGACAGTTTGGACTGTAAGTTAATTGTGTTGCATTGTGATGGATTTGTAGATAAGAGCGACAGCGATAGCGAAGGTCAGTGACTTTCGGGAAATGTGGCCAAAATCTCGAGTCGAAAGTGACGAATCTCTCCATAAATACGCCGAGCTCAACGAATGTCTCTGTGTTTCTCGACGTCGGATTCGTTTCTTTGTTGCAAAAAATAAATAAATAAATAAACACGACCAATAATCTGTATAATTGCGCCTCCCTCGATGCAAAATATGTCAGGCACGATGTAAACACTGGAGGAGAGTTACGCAAAAAGAAAAAAATACCGAGATTGTAAACGAGTCGAGCGCGTGGAATCGCTCGGGAAAAGAGTCCTGGAGCCGCGATCGATTGTTATCGAGCATTGAACGAGGAAAGCCAGATGTGCAATTAGCCGATAAGAGTTAGAGCGTATTAGCAGTGCAAAAATATATACGTCGTCGACGATCGCCGCTTCGGCACCTTTTCCGCGCGCTTCGCGCGCCTCGGTTGACAAATACTCCAAAACAGACGATTTATTATTGTTTAAGGAACGATTTTTTTTTTTTTACTTACGATATATACCAAGTGCGACTGATTTTTAAGGTATGAAAGGCTACGAGCGAATTGTGCATTAGACCTACATCTAGAGTATACTTGTATACTTACATTCTGTATTTAATATGATGAGTTGATTGACTAAGTGATCTTTTATACATATTATATATAATATGCTAATTGTTTATTATGTTTAATACTCCAGTTTTTTTTTTTTTTTTACTTCGGTGATTTCATTTGTTTACACACTTTATTGAACTTCTGTCAGTCATATATATTGTGAATGTATTTCGATAACGAATGTCTCAGTTATATTTTTCTCAAACACATTGTAGGTTCTTCTTTATTATTTAAACTTTTATGTAGACCGTCTTCCCAGTATAGTTATTCTTTATCATTAACGGTGCGAAAGAAAGCTAAGTGTGTGCTGATTGTAATTATTACTTTATTTAAATTAAAATATAGATATAAGCGATTTTTTTTTATTTTATATAGATATATATTGTTATTATAAATATGTAACTATTTTGTACAATAATTCACGTTACACATTGACCGAAATGTGGGAGAACAATGTTTGAAAATTATTACTATTATTATCTGACGACTAACATTATACGCATGCAAGAAACATTTGACAGTCAGTAGAAACGTAGAAAGCTCAAAGCTATTATACTTTAATCGACGGAAATTGTATTTTTAAATCCAGAGCTTTGTTCTCTATTGATATTGTAAAAATGCTTCGACGAATTGTTTTTAATAAAAATATGTCAACAATAATCTCGAGCCCTTTCGTCTCCTACGATCCTTTCTTGCGCACATCCTGTAAGAAAAAGCGAAAGCTGCTAATCCTGAAATTGTTTGTAATAATGTTGCAAATATAAATCCATCAAATTAAAATGAATGAAAGGTATGTCAGCTGATTCCACGACATGTGATGTCAAGGTTACGTGATATTTCTGTTGTTATATAATTACTTACTACTACTGCCATTATCTGTAATTATTGATCAAGATAAAAAGGCTAGATTAGAATTTTAGAATTCCTCAATTACTACTCAGCTTGTTAAGGAAGACTTGCAGAATGTACTGTAGTTAGTATAAACTGTATCTAAGATTTCCTGGATTAAGCAATGTTAATAATTGAATGTAGTTTTTTATATTTTTTATAAAATTTAAAGAATTAGATAAAGTCTTGAAAATGATAATCATATGCATATATTTTTTAAATTCTGGACTGTAATAGAAGAATTTTTAAAAATTAAAAAATTTCTAATGTAATAATTAAAGGATTAACTATTGAATTAATTACGGAAAGAAGTAAGTAAACATTTATGTTTTTCAATAAGTGATTGCCAGATCGATAATTTCGGAAATGCTAGCAAATTTAAAAAATATTTCTCCATTGAATAACATTTAATTACGTTAGAAATTATGACAATAATTCATCATTAACAAAAAATACTTTATGATATAAATACTGAAGAATGTCTACTTTAAAGTTTCAAAGCAATAAAAAATGTGCAAACGATAGATAACCGCGAATAAAAATGACTCACTTATAATATTTAATATATAATGCTTAATATCAAATGAATTAAATAGGTCAATTTTTACCTCTTAAAAAATAGTATAATAGAACAAAATAAAATTAAGCAATTAAAAATAATAGCTTTTTGTTTAATAAGCAGAAATTTTCGATTTCGTCATTAATATTATTACAATAAAATTAGAATTAATATTAATATAAAAATGTTTGAAAATAGAAGTATAAAAAACAAGTTCTTAATAAATATCTTTTTAATCATATTTCTATATTTTAAAAATAATAATGGAGCTCTAAGAAGTAATGGTTTTACAAATGAAAATTTAGCAATTATCTAAATTTTTTATAAATTAAATTTAAACTTTAAAATTTAAAGAACTTTTTATTTTTAAAACTCAAATAAGCATTAATTCTTCTTAATTATCGTTTATTGTCAGAGAAAATCCTCGTATTCTTCCACTGCGTCGATTCGAAAACGAGCAGGATTGCGAAATTGCAAGATGAGCTATATGAAAGGTATTTAATAAAAGTATCATACGAAAAACACGTTTAATAATTAAATTGCAAAATTATTTAAAATAATTTTTCTTTATTTTAGCCTTTCAAAGAATTATAAAAATACAAATTCATGTCTGACCTGGCAATCTGTAACTACTTGTATAGTTAGGAAATTAATGTTTGACTTGATCGTCTGTAACTACTTCTAACGGTCGAGGCACATAAAAATCGTACACATCGTTATCAGTAGTAAAAATGTATGGATATAATATTTAATGCACGTTTATTTTTGCAAATAATTTTTAATATCTAATTTTTGGCTAATTTTGTAAACGTACAACATTACAATCAAAGCTGTTACCTAATACTAATAATAATGCATACCTATGCATTTTATAAAAAATACTTTATTGCAGGAATAACTTTTCCGGCGACAAATCATATTATAACAATCCCAGTAAAATATTGCGTCACTTTATATTAGCTTTATTTTCTAATTATTCTTATATATCTATCTTAAAAAAAGCAAAAACTCCTGCAAAACAATAATCCATTGATTTTTTATTTCACTACAGTTTATAAATTACTTATTTGAGAAGCAATTATTTTGTTCGATAAGAAACCCTTACATAAGTTAATCAACATCTCAAAATTACGCGCACCGCGCAGCGGCGCAGCAGTTTTGCAACGGTCAATCACGCTCCTCTCAACCCGCGGCAAATGATTAAAACATGAAACAATTCACCTACAAATAAGCATTCCTAGCAGCTCTATAAAAAAATTGGCTAATCAATCCGCGCGCGGGCACACGCAGAGCTCGTGTCGTTATCCAATAGCAGATAAAAGCGCAGTCTATCTTTCCAACAGTGCTGGTTGCTGTCCGAGATAAATCGATTACTCACGATGAGTTCTTCTTCACAACTACGCACTACACCCATCAGCGCGCTCTTCCCCCCCTCTCCCTCCCACACGCAGACACAAGTCCAGTCTGCGCTCCCGTCTGCAAAATTCACGAGTCGCGATGACGTCTTATCTTTGGCAGACGTCCGCCCGCGCGAAGAGCAGGCTCCGACAAGTCGGCCGCCGCGCGATTGGCCGAGAATCACGTCACGACCTTCGCGATTGGTCGGCTCTGACGCAAACGCCGCCGGCGGAGGCAGCGTCGCCGTCCCATGACGTGAGCGCCGCCGTTCGATCCCCGGCCAGCAGCGCGCCTCCGCCGCCAGATACTACTCGCGAGCGAACCAAACCAGACGTGACAAGCAAGAGAGCGCCCGTTGAGATCGAGACTTATTCAATAAACAAAAGCTACGAGCGGCACCGGCACACCGAGCACTACTTGTTGTTCGACAAAGGGAGACAAGCGCGCCTCGAGCCTTACGGAAGAAGACTTGGAGGCGAATACAGGCCAGAAAAGCGAAGAGCGAGCAAGGATCTTTCGGCCAGCCCGAGAGACGAGACAGCAACCAGCGGTACCAGCAGCGACTACGCACGTCGTCGCTTCCACCCAGGTGGACAGAGTAGAAGAGTTGCAAGCTTTTGGGAGGGTGAGTACCTTTACTCCTAAACTCTCCTCTTAACGGCGTGGGTCTTATGTAACGACCGGCTTCGACAGTGCTGAAATTCGAACGTTTGCTTCGACTTTATCCTGTGCAAAAAAAAAAAAAAAAAGCAGCTGCACGTACGAATTATTTTACGTAACGGCCTGGCCATGTAACCGAAGTGAGTCATATCGCGGAGCTTTGGAAGTTAAGCTCTCACGCGGAGGTCGCGCCGACAGTAATTACGCGGGAGATTAGAGGCGGAAATCGCTTCTTGGAATCGACGAGGAAAAGAGTGCGCTTTTATCAACAAGGAAAAATAGAACCGAGCGCGAAAAAAAAAAAAGGTTTGCCGAAGCCAGCGCGCGTATCGATAATTGGCTATTGGGTAAACAAAACGGTATATAAACAATCGGTATATAACAATCGCGCGAGCGGCATGTGATCGAACGCGGCCAGGTGTCGTAGCGGAACGAGAGAGCGCCTCGCGATTCAGAAACTTCCAGAACGACGGAGTGCGCCGCGCGCCCTGTACACGTTTCCACCCTTAAGACGAGCGAGCGAACCAGGTGCAAAATCTGGTCCTTGCGAGCGAGGGGAGCCGGGGGGGAACAATGGAAATTGTTAGAAAACGTTAGTACCGCGAAAAGAGGCGAAAATTCTATTCGTCATGCGACGTCGCGACGAACTGGTTACGTAACGAATAGACGTCTGACGCGCTATATATCGAGCGGTACTACTTGGCGGTGGTGGTTCCCCGTTTTCCGAGCCATTCGATTTTATATACCTCATTGTCGAACGCCGCGAAACACATGACCGATCGCGTCACCTGACCGCGTCACGTGATCCACTGTCACGAGATATTTCGAGTGCAGATATATACAATCTAGGAAAATAAAGCAACGCGCGTGTTTTTTTTTTCATTCCCCCCGGTTTTCGGACTTTTCGCGCGACCGCTGGCTGGGAATTCCCCGGAAAGGCGTTTATTTCGGGATTGGAAAGGGGATGATGAAATTCTCGCGGAGAGAGCGCGAGATGAAAAGGATGGGAGGAGGCAGAGAGAGAACGGGTGGAGGTGGGGTGGGGAGGAACTTTGCCAGTAAGGATGACTCGTCGGAATTTCCGAACGCACTGACACGGTCAATGGACTGGCGATATTTTAGAGGCGATTCACGGACATCGCCGCGTGTCCCACAAAGTGGTGCTCGCACTTGCACTACTGATGAACCTCCTCCCCCCCTCCCCTTCCACGAAACTCGCCCACATGGATTCTGAGAATCCTTCATCCGGTATCGACTTTTCCTTATCCAGCGAAACTACACTGAATTCAAATTTAACCTACTTTGAAGTATGCAAAACAATTATGCTTTTTAATTATTTATGAATTTTATAAAAAAAAATAAGATTTTAATTACGTGTTAGAGTATATAGATATTCAGCTTTTTGGATTCGTTTAATTCATAACTTGAACAGTTATATAACAACAACAATAACAAAACTTGTTATTGTGCTTTTATAAACATTAGTATTCTGATTATTTTTTTATAAACATTATCAATTGTAATAGTTAGTGAATTATTTATTCTAAAACAGTATAATGCAAATTCTGTAGCGTATAAAAACAAATTCAAAAGATTTTATAAAAAAATAAATAATCAAACAGTATCTCTTTATATTATATATATTTTTTTTTACTTACATTTTTTAAAAACATTTTAAAAATAAAGCCACGATATGTTGTAGTAATGGACGGAAGTGTGGTTTTGCCACTTAAAAACATAAACTCCCGCCGCTTTTAGCTCCGCATAAACATCTCCGTATTTTTCCAATTTCGAATTTCGCCGGATTCCGCGAATTTTATATAACCGCCGCGCTGCTCCTTTCAGCGCGTTTCGAATTCGCATGAGTCACGCAAAGGCGCCGCTATAAGTAAACCCCGACGATATGTACTTTGCAGATTAGCTTTTGCACACGTCTCATTATAAAAACACAACGACCTTACGTACTTTCGTCTCCCGCGTGCAATTCGCCGAATCATTATTATGCCCTGAAAGTCGAGGCGACATTTTTTTCTTATTCTTTTTTTCGGGGTTTCAGCTCCGTGTCCCGGGACATAAATTCGCGGGGATTAACGGGTGGCTTATGCGAGAATGACGAAGCAGGAAACGGATAAGAGAATTCCAGACGATAAGGATCGCATTATGAGAGCTGCCCGCGGAGTCGCTGTTATTGCATGCCGGTCGATCGATAAATTCCTAACTCGCACGGAATTGCACTGGGCGCGATTTTTATCTTCCGTTGTCGTCGTGCCCGGCGCCGCCAATAGGAATCAAGTGACTCACTCGAATTAAAACTGAATCGCCTCGCGTTTTGCAATGGATTTTTCTTTTTTTTTTTTTCGCTGTTTTTATTGCGCTTGATGTATTTTTACAGATACGTCCTTTTCGCGGTAAACAATTTGATAAAATCGCTCGAATGTTCTCAGCGTCAAATTGATTTTTTAAAAGTGCTTTCGCATTTTACGCGGAAAAATTGTTTGTAACGATTCCAGGAAAGGTTAAAAATACTTTGTTGGAAAAAAAAATAACTAGATTTTCTATCTTTTATAACAGTAAAGCAGTGTTCTGATGAATAAAACGTACGTATCGAGATGTTTTTCAAGAAGATTTTCATTAAAATTAAAAAAAATATATTAATAGCTTGATTCGTGATTCTGATGACAGCTCAGTGATTTAGTACAGGATATAATAAAAAGGAACTAAATGTTCAAATCGCTGTCCAATAAAACAATACAAGTGTCCGAAACGATGACAAAAATCAACACAGTTGCTTTTTAGACGACGATTGGGCCATTTCACTTCTTCCTATTCTGCAAAAATATTAACTTTATTTCTTTTACAAGTTCATTAATTACATTCATAAATAACGATTGGTTTGATGAAGATAGCCCATATCATACTTTCGATAAATATTTCATTGATGCGAATCTTTCATGTTGTTTACCGCTCGGGATCTGTCAAAGAACAGATGTTTAAATTATTCGTGGGCTCGTTTGTACGCGCATATTTAGCGCACACTTAAATTATACATGAAAATTACCGATGATGATGAAATGTACTGCTCGAGCGCCGCGTTTAAATGATTATTATGATGATATCAAACCAAATATAGTTGAACACGTAAGGCGAGGAATTGATAACAACTCGGCTCTTATCAAATGCACTTTTCATTTATTAGTCGGCTTGTAATTGCAAAAATCATTCAGAGCTAAGCAGCGTTCAAAATACCGACATGTTTTCCTACAATGAAGTACAAAATCAGCCCTTATCCTTTCCCCCTTTCTTCTCATTTGTTATAAAAATTTTATGGAAATGTGATCTTTTCCCAGGTATCCAAAATCCCTCCCGTCTACGAGCGCCAAACGGCCAGCAACATTTCAATTGAGCACGGGGTCGAAGTTAAAGTAAGCATTAGTTTTAATTAAAAAAATTATTATGAAATACGTAAAATGCAATATGTAAAAAACGAGCATTCAGGGATTGAATATATAGTTCTGTTCTTTAAAGATAAATTACTCGATTTTAAACGAAAGGAAAAATATCATGGACTTTTTTTTTTTTAATCAATTTAAATCTAACTTAAGTTAAAAGAATTTAAACTGGCAGTTTTCCGTGAACTTATATAAGAAGATTAAGTCTTGAAAATTTCTGGCAAACGCTTAACAATAATATTGTTTGAAAACATTATATAAATCATTTAAAAGCATCACTATAGATTTCGATAATTTTTAAATTAAAATAAGTTACTGGTTAAGAATGTCATTAGATAATAATTAACTGAGAAGAACCTATGATAGTCTACTGTAAGTGTAATAATAAGACTGATTAAGTTAATTACTAATGTGCTCATTCTGTGTTCATTACATTATAGGCAAAAAGTAATGGTGCAAACGTCATATAAGGTATTTAAAAATTGAAACGAACTTCATAGTTCAAAATAACTATCCATGGATACGTAAACGATAAAAGATCAATGTTGCTCTGAAAATAAGATATCCCGTGCTTGACATACCTTGATGATTTATGATGACATAATCTGTGACACTGAAAGCGTCTAAATACAAAACAAAGTGAATCACAAAGCTTGCAATAACCAATATACAAAAAGAACAGTGACATAAAAAGGAAACTGCCTGGTGGTAACATAAAGGAGTTATCGAAATTTTTGACATATTCTCCTCAATACCTTTGATATCAATCGATAGATTCACCATCAAGCAACGTTAAAAATTAAAACTATTAATTTTTAATTTTTTTTTTTATATTAAAAAACTTTAAACGGATCTTCAATTTTTTAAAATTTTGTCTATTCCTTGCCCAAACAAGTAATGACCCTTACCCCCATAAGTAATATTCAATCGAATCAATCGGTGAATCTATCGCCTCTGTCCCAAAAAACGAGAATATCCCTTAAAAAAATGCTCGAGAGGAAGCCAAGGAAATCGATTGAAATAATAAGCGACGTATTGTTGCCGTCTGTGCCTCAGGGATTAGAAAAATGCAGCCTAAAGCATCGCCAGTCATCTGCTTCTCGTGGCGTGAGATCGAGGCAGCTGCAGGAGGAGGCAGATCTCTTCGCCCCGGTGAAAGTCGAGACGATCCCCCTGCTGAGTCCAACGATGGAGTCCGAGCTGATGCGCGAGCCCTGGACGTTTCCGCGCGAGCCTGCCTGCGGCGCGGTCGTCCAGCCCCTGCAAGCATCGACCGCCGTGCCGGCCAAGGCCGACGAGGAGCCCGCCAACACGGACTTCTCCATCTGGGAGGAAAACTTTCAAGATTTGAGCGACTGGTGCATGGCCAGCGCACAAGCCCGATGCGATTTTCGTACAGGTGAATCCGCCATGGCAGCTAAGCTTACAGGTGAGCTTTTTCTTTTTACTTATATGTGACGTAAGCTAAATGCTCGTTGCATAATTCATTTATTTTAATGGAATTGGTTTTGTAAGGGTCGAGTATGGGTAGATTTTTGCTTCAG
Organism: Ormyrus pomaceus; assembly: GCA_900474385.1. NCBI lineage: Eukaryota > Metazoa > Arthropoda > Insecta > Hymenoptera > Ormyridae > Ormyrus > Ormyrus pomaceus. The sequence goes on from UCOM01000138.1 coordinate 58,182, forward strand.
TCAATGTAACATCTTGAAATTCGTTAAGTAAGAAAAACTGTTTTGAAGAAATTTAAATTTAGATATAAATATGATAATTACGTAAAAGTACTTACATAAAATAATGCGACGAAGTATGAAAATAACACTGAATATTAGTATCAAAGTCTAGCTTGGTTTAATGTGCCAAACTTAACATTTGGAGGGGGATGATTGAATAACATTTATTCGGGTGAAATTGAGTTAAGAATAGATATTCATTCTAAGAAACGTTAAGTTACGTATTGGTTTTGAAATATTGCATACTTTCAATAAAAATTCATTTAACATTTAATACAAATCCTAATTTGTAAATAGAGTAAACAGTGAAAGGAGCATATATTTGAAAACAAACTTTTTTTTCTGTAGATTGAAGAAAAGTAATATCTTAAAAACAAGCCGCTAGAGAAATGTAAAGTACATACTAAAGTAATAAGTTTCTCTAAATGAGAAAAGTAGCTCGTAAGCAGTAACTAAATTTAAATTTGACTTACAGGTACGAGAATTGAGGGTAGCGACGTCTTAACCGCAGCGGAAGGGGCGACGAGGGGTTTAATGCAGCAAGCGATCGACAAGAAGACCTTCAGCGGCGGTGACACGATCGTGATTGCACGTCGGCCGGAGCCGGCCACGTGCGTTGTCCCGCCGCAACGAGACCATGCCTATCCATTGGCTGGTCCGCCACAACAGCAGCAGCAGCAGCAGCAGCAACAGTTATATTACAACAACATTAACCAGAACAATAATAACAACAGTACAAACGCCAAAAACATCAGCAACAGCATCGAAAGTAACTTCAAAACCAGCAGCAACGCCTGGATAAGTTTGCCGGCGAAAGTGAAGAGTACAATTACGGCGGAAAGCAATAGTAGTATCGTTTGGAAAGAACTCAGCGAATTGGGAATCACAGCAGCCTCCACTGGCTTGCCTGTGTATCAACAAACAGCCATGGCCGACATGGAACTGAAGCAAGAAGAGGAATTGAAGCAGGAGGAACAGAATACCAAGTCAGAATGCCAAGATGTGTTTAGGTCTTTTGAAGCCGATCCGTCAAATGGATTTGATTTGCTTTCTTATTTATGCGAAGTAAGTAGACTGATATTACATTAATTGCAAATGGCAGAAGTTTTTAACAGTATAACTGCACACATTCCTATTTGAAACATTATGGCATTATTCTAGTTAAATCAATATTATCGCGTGTTAGCAACTCGTATATTTATTATATGTAAAAAAAAAATTTAATTTTACAATGTTTTACGTGTAATAGAACGAATTCAAACTATTCTATGAAATTTCAGGACGACATTCCATCACCAAACGATAGCGTATCAACAGACTCCTCACGAGTGACAGACGTCAACAGTTTGCCGAGGTTGCCGTCTAATTCATCAGCACACACAGTCGTCTCGCCCAAAACCTACGAACCCATCAGCCTCTCCACCATCTTACCTTTGGACCCACTGAGGATCCAAGAATCCGATTACTCCCATGAAAGCCCGAAAAATTCACCGTTCTCGTCCACGAACTCAGAAACGACAATAGCAACTCGTACCTCGCAGCGACAGCTGCGCGCAATCGTCAAACTCGAGGAACCTGACAGCCCACCTCCAATAGAAAGGCGAACAAGGCAGAAGCGAACGCGCGTAAACTCGAGCTCGAGCAGTGCGACTACTACCAGCTTTGGACGAGGGAAGGGCCGGAAGCGCATACTCGATGATGATGATGATGATGATTCCGATAACGACAGCTACCGGGAGGTACGTGAGAAGAACAACGAGGCCTCGAGGAAGTCTAGGATGAATAAGAAGGCTAAAGAACAAGAGATGGCCAGGCGAGCCGTCGAGCTGGAAAAAGATAACAGGATACTGAAGATGAAGGTCGAGGAACTGGAGAAGCTCGTGACGTCGATGCGCAATGCTCTGTTGCGCTCGGCGCTCAAAAGAGAGGTCAAACCTAACGTTTTAAGCTTTTGACTTTCCTGACGTCTAGATCTTTCCTTATCTATTTTTAGTCTCTTCTCTCTTTGTGAGTGCGTCTCTGAACGTACGAGAGTTAGCCGAATGTTTTGATTGTATCGTTTCGTTCAGGCTCTTTCGGACGAGCCTTTTATGCATTTGCTCTTTGATGAACTGCTGTGAAATGAAGCGTTTAGAATATTTTTTGTTACTTGCAGTCGGATTGACTCTTGTAATTCCATGAAGCCCAGAAATAAAACAAATGATCTACATTTCTGTTGACGATGAAAAGCTATGTGTTTGTTAAATGAAATAGATTTATTTTTCTTCGAGATATGAAGTTAAAGATCGATAGATTATCTAATATCCAGAACTGTTAATATCAGAAGAATTTCTGCATATAAATTATTGTTTAATCACTTCTCTTATGATTAAATGCTGCTGCATACTTTTAAACATGATGATTTTAATATTGCTATTATGATTTTATCGAAGCAAGAATTTTTATGACAATGATATGATGAAGTTTATTAAGTAAAGTTAATCACTTATTTACTACTTTCTTTTATTATTTTATGGGAATTGGATCAAAATATATCGTAGTTTATATTAGTAATTATCAAGCTTTTAAAAAAGTGTTTTGTACACACAAAAATAAAAATTAAATATACTTTTATATAGATTATATTTAAATGTGCAGAAATATATCTGGCAATAAAGGAAGAGAACATTTTGTGACAACAATGTCGTATTTTAACGCAGAAAAAATGTTTTTATTTTTCATCCTGTTATACTTTATGAAAATTGTTAAACTAAATTTCTTATAAAGAATGAAGTACAATATTAACTAAATGAAGAGAGAAAAAATAGTTTAAATACGTACGATATTTTTTGTAGTAGTTGTAGCATGCCTTAGAATCCACGTGTATGTGAAATATATTTTAAATCTACAGTGAGTACGAAAAGCAACTGATTCGAGCTTCTGATTATATTTTTTAAAAAAAGTTGCTCGAATCTTATTTTAGTAGACAATTTATTCAACATAGAAAATTTCTGTCTTCACTGTACCACAGATATATTTTGTCAAGAAAGGTCGACTAGTGTGTTGATTTTCTTAAGTATATTTTTATACACCATACATGATGCTTTACACTTTTTAAAATACACGTAAAATCAAAGTGAGAAATGTATATTTAAACTTGAAACAATGGTCAACTTTCATTACTTTAAAAGAAAAGCGTTTCTAGTATTCACTATAAGTTGCTTCACTCATACACATATTGTATGAACTGCGTTAAAGGAACGTAGTAAAAATAAATTTTTTTTTCTTCTATAAAGGAAGAAATTTATACTTGCTTTTAATATTATTACATTGACGAACATAAAAATAAAAAAATAATCTGCTACAAAGTAATGAAAGACGTTCATTTTCTATACAAAAACATACAAACTAAAACTCAGAAAAATTTTCCAGGTACAACTGGAACTTTGAAGAATGATATCAAGTTACATATATTGTGTAAAAAATATCTTACATTTTGTTTATGCACAAAAACTATATATCTGTATAACTATTCTTATCTATCGCAGGGTAAAACTGCAAAAAGCTTCTATCGCACGTGGACTTATGTGCGAATAAAAAAACCTGTATGACACTTGTATGCAATAAATATAAATATATCTACATACAAGAAACAAGCAAATCTGAAGTGTTTTCTATTACAAATCCCGAAACTTAACAAGTTAACTTTAAATTATATTTTATAGATATATTATTTTAAAATTTGGTAATTTCTCGTTAATTACCAGAGTCTCGTTGCTTTTACTATTTAAAATTTTGTTTATTTTTTAAACATTGAGCAGTAATTTTATGTTTACTAATATTTCATGAAAACCTTTTTTAACTTTTTGTTATGCTACAAAAACGATTTTTCGAATTTTCTGTTTATTGAATTTTATTCTTTTTTATTTTTGATAAAAAATTTGGAATAGTAATTATTATTTTAAAAGTTTCGAAATATCTTATCTAGGAAAATTATACTTTTTTAACAAATTTTTTAAATAATGAAGGATAATATTTCAGATAAACTAAAGGATAAGAGCATATTAAAAAAAATATAACATTAATTTATGCAAAGTTAAAATATATAATTGTAAAATGAACGAAAATTGCAAATAATACGTTAGTACTTATCACCTTATTCTGCAAGGCACCATTATTGTTTAAAACATTCCACTAATGTCTTTTTAAGCTGATAAATATCCTTTACAAAATTATACAAAGAAAACTTTAAGCAGCAGTTTTTGTAAGAGACTATAAATTTTTGCTTTTTAAGAAGTTAATTTAGATAAAATGGGACAAACCAATAGTTTAGAAACGTAAGTATACGTATTTAGTTAAGTCAAATATACCTATACATTGATAGTGAACTAATAATTTGAAAAACTTTAGTATTCCGAAATCGGATTTTCACAATCTAATCGATCCGTCAAAGAGTGTTGAATTAACAATTAATAAAGTAAAATACCAAGGTAGGTTAATTCTTAAGCATGATGTACGCCTCATACTGTTTACAGTCACCATAAATAATCATAACTAATGTATAATTATAACTCGGATTAGTTCCAACGGATCTCCATCCGAAAACGTCTCTAAATTATTTTATACGCCACCATGCTAAGTTGAAAGGAACGAAGTATATGTGCCTCGAGGGAGGATGCGGCGCGTGCATTGTGGCTGCTTCTGTGAATGGTCAAGTGCTGTCGGTGAATTCTTGTCTTGTTCCAATTTTTTTGTGCGACGGGTAATTTTTAGCAATGGCTAATCAATTGGTTTTCTCGTAATGCCTTTTATTAAACGAAATAATTTATAGCTGGGATGTGACAACCATTGAAGGGATCGGAGGTAAAGTGGAGGGCTATAACACTTTGCAAAGTACTTTGGCGCAGATGAATGGATCACAATGCGGTTATTGTTCACCCGCAATGGTTATGAATATGTATTGGTAAATATTGAAATATAAAAGAATTGTTTAACTATTGTTATAATATTTATATCGATTAATCGCAGTCTTGTAGAGGGCGATAAAACAACTAAAAATCAGATCGAAAATTCTTTTGGAAGTAATATTTGTCGGTGTACCGGATACAGGCCTATTTTAAATGCATTTCAGTCGTTTGCGAAAGATTCCGAAGGCTTTCACGACATTGAGGTACGAGTAAAAAGTTATATGAAAATAAAATTGCAAAGATTGTTAGCCTCTTTATAGTGCGTAAGTTGTGAAAATTCATGATATGCGTAATTTCAGGATGCGTACGAGCACATAAAATGTGCAAAGCAGTGCGACGCTTATGACAATATTCTTAAAGATTTTGAATCAATAAACGTAAATGAACCTCGAGCAATTCATTTAAAACTCAAGGACGCCAACTTTTTTAAGGTCCACAGCGTTCGCGAAATATTTACTATTTTCAATCAATTTCCCAATTCATCGTACATATTAAATGGAGGAAATACGGGAAATGGTGAGCAACAATTGATTGCTTATTATATAATTGAAATTATTAAATAATTGAATAAAAATGATCCTTCAGGTGTTTATAGAATGAGCAAAAAAGATTTATACATTGACATCAACGACGTGTCCGATCTTCGTAGCAGAATCGTCAAGGAAGACGATTCTTTAACATTCGGCGGCGGCGTGCCTCTCGAAATTTTCAAAGAAAATCTTTACAAGTTTTCCGAACACTCTGGCTTTGAGTATCTCAAGCAATTAGCGGATCATGTAGATCTTGTTGCCCACATTTCCGTGCGCAATGTAATTATTTTAAAGTAATCGTATAAAGTTTTATTAAATTCAAACGATATTTTTTTTTACAATTTACTGTCCTTAGATCGGAACCATCGCCGGAAATTTGATGTTGAAGCATGAGCATCGCGAGTTTCCCTCGGATATATTCTTGCTTCTAGAATCGTCAGGGGCGGAAATTCACATTCGTTCGTAAATTTCGTTTAAATACAGTACTAATTTAAAACATTAACTAATAATGAAATATTTTTTAGTTACATCTGAGTCAAACAAATTGAAATTGAATCTATTGCACTTTTTGAAGTTGGACATGAATCACAAACTGGTTTACAGCGTAGTATTGCATAAATTAGCTGGATATACATACAAATCATACAAAGTAATTTTGTTTAATTCTTCAGAAATATTATATTTTTATTTGCTTTCACCTTATTAACTTTCAGATAATGCCTCGAGCCCAAAATGCTCATGCTGATGTTAACGCTGGTTTTCTTTTTAAATTCAACGACAAACATACTGTCGCTCAGACGCCAAATATCATTTTTGGCGGTATAAATCCAAACTTCGTTAGTTGTATTTTTTAAATAGTTTTTGTAAAAACGTTATGCCAAATTATTTATATTCGTCATTTTATTCCAGTTTCATGCTTCGAGAACTGAACATTATCTCGCCGGGAAAAATCTGCTTGACAAATCTGTAGTCAGTCAAGCTTTGAAAATTTTAAGTTCTGAATTAAAACCGAACAACGTCCTACCAGAAGCTAAGCCAGAATATCGTAGATTGCTCGCCGAAGCCTTGTTTTATAAAGTATTAAAAATTTTCTTTAAACGACGCGCAATTTATACGTGCTGCAAAATTGATAATCGTGTATGATTTACAGTTCGTTCTGAGTTTACAACCTGATCTGATAGAGAGCAGAAAAAGAAGCGGAGGAAGCATGCTGGAACGAGGTATTTCTTCTGGAAAAGAAGATTATGATGTAGACAAAAGTTTATGGCCAGTAAATCAACCAATAACAAAACTTGAAGCTCTTTATCAAACTTCTGGCGAAGCTGAATATGTCAATGATATACCTCAAAAAGACAACGAATTATTTTGCGTGTTGGCATTAGCTGAATCTATTGGAACTATAAAATCCATTGAATATGCTGAAGCTTTGGTAAAAGTTTTATGTAAAATAGAACCAAATCGATATTTATATATTACTAAAAATAATGTTTCATTAATTTTTGTAGAAAATGGATGGCGTGGTTGCTTTTTATACAGCCAAAGATGTACCTGGGACCAATTTATTTACAAATAAGGATAAACCTCAATTATTTGTACTTGACGATGAGCAGGTAAATTCTGAAATATCTAATTACTGCCACCTCAGAACTATTATGTAAAAAAATATATTTTGATAATTTACCATTTTCCTTGTGAAGATAAACAATATAGCGTCGTAAAAAGTATTATTTTCCAACTTCGTTCGTTTTAATTTTATCTTCTAACCGATATGATTTTAACCTTGGAAGGAAGTTATGATACTCACAATTTTTGTCCATGAATTTTTTTGCAGCTATTTGCAGATAAAGAAGTTTCGTATGTGGGTCAACCGTTCGGCGTGTTAGTGGCGAGCTCTGAATACGAGGCACGCGATGCCATAAAAAAAGTAAAATTAATCTACGTGAGCGGACCGAAAAAGAAACCCCTGTTAACAGTTCAAGATGTTCTTGAAAGCACTGAAAAAACTGATAGATTACATCTATCTATTAAGAAACCTGCACTAAGACCTCGAGGTTCGCATGTTTTAAACGTACGCATAAAATGTTTAAGGTCAATGTTTAAAAGTCCTCTTATCAGTTCATCAAATGGGGTTTTTTTTTGTTAAATGCACACAATTTTTTTTTAAACTAATACGTAGATATAAAAACATTTGCCTTAACGATTTAAATAAAATAAACAATTTCACTTGCAACGTCGACTGCATTTTAATTTATAGGATCTTCAATAAAGCACGTAATTAAAGGTTCTTACGAATCTAACAGTCAGTACCACTATACAATAGAACCCCATTGTTGCCTCTGTGTACCTATTGAGGATGGGCTAGATATTTTCGTTCCAACTCAATGGGTTGACTATATACACTACAACGTTAGCCGTTGTTTAGATATTCCGCAAAATAGGTAATTATACACTTTGTGCAGCAAAGGCAGTTTCTTAAAATACTTATTATATTACATTTAAAAATTAGGATCAACATACAAGTGAGGAGACTCGGTGGTTCTTACGGATCCAAGTGCTCCCGTCCTTCGATCATTGCCTGCGCAGCGGGACTGGCAGCAACGAAACTCAACAGACCCACTAGGTTGGTCATGACCGTTGAAGAAATGATGATACTAATGGGTAAACGAAACGCCGCGTATCAAGAGTACGAAGTTGGCGTCGACGACGACGGCAAAATACAATATCTGGAAACCGAGTATTACAGCAACCAAGGCAACGCCCATAACGAGGTCCTGGATATACTTGCTTACGAATCATTCAGCGGTTCTTACGACAGTGCCACTTGGCATTTTACCGGGAGAAGCGTCAGGACAGATCTGACTAGCGCTACGTGGGTTCGAGCGCCTGGTAATTTCAATTCATTTTTATACCGATCTGTTAACTTGCATTACACCCGACTCGCGATTTTAGCAACTTCCGAAGGATTGGCGATGATAGAAAATATAATGGAGCGTATTGCGAGGGTCGTTAAAAAAGACCCGATCGACGTTAGGCTTGCAAACTTAAGTTCAAGTGACAGAAGTACGGTCGAATCGATGATCGACGAAATCAAAAAGACTTCCGATTACGAAAATCGACTAAAAGCTATCGAGACCTTTAACAAGGTTATTTATCGTTCTAAAAATCATTTTAATTGCTTTCCGCGAATTAAACGCTTTATTTTTTTAGGAAAATCGCTGGAAAAAGCAAGGAATCTCGTTAATGACAATGAGGTTTGATTTTCTACCGTTGGGTCCTTACTATTCGATGGTATCAGTATACAGCAGAGACGGTACAGTTTCTATTTCTCATGCTGGTATTGAAATGGGTCAAGGAATCAACACTAAAGTACATTTTTTTTCACTAGCAACATGAAATGAAACGAATGCAGTTTTCTTAAGCGTTTAAATTTCAGGTCGCTCAAGTAGCAGCTTACGTTCTCGGCATAGACGTCGATCTTATAAGTATCAAACCTACGAATAATTTTGTCTCGCCCAATGCACAAGTATCAGCAGCAAGCGCCGCGAGTGACTGCTGCTGTGCAGCTACTAAATTAGCTTGCGAGGAATTGTTGGATAAATTGAAACCGGCAAGAACAATACTGAAAAAGCAAAGTTGGCAAGAATTAGTTTATAAAGCATACAAAATAGGAATAGACCTGGTTGTAACTCGTCAGTAAGTTATTTTAAATATTTATAAAAATACGCTTCGTGTAGTTCAAAACTAAGGGAACACCTATAATAGTTTTCATAAAAAATTTAAAATAATATGTTAGCTGTAAAATTGAATTGACCTATCTGAAAACTTTTCAGAACACATCTGAAGTCTCTTGTATATTTAATTTGCGTTTTTACATTTTTGCTCATTGATTGATAGAAGTGTTATTGCCGTCGATCGGCAAATATTGCATTATTCGTAACGTTATGACGATTTGAATCCTTTTCAATCAACCTTCATTTTGAAAAGTACATACAATTTTAAAAATATTTAAAAATGAATTCAGGTTCTATCCAGTAATTAGTGGAAGGCCATTGCCTTATTCTATTCATGGAGCAGTAGTTTCATCAGTAGAAGTAGACATGTTAACTGGACAACACGTTGTACAAAGAGTTGATCTTTTAGAAGATACCGGCGTAAGTTTGAATCCAAAAGTAGATATGGGTCAGGTGCAAGGTGCTTTTATAATGGGTTTAGGCTTATGGACATCTGAAGAGTTAAAATATGACGAGCGAACTGGAGCATTAACTAATTACAGAACTTGGGTATTTTTTACATATTTGATATTACTATCTATATATATAATAGCAGTAATACGAATGATTTTCAACTTACAGAATTACAAACCTCCTGGTGCCAAGGACATTCCAATTGATTTCCGCGTAAGCTTTTTACGAAATTCGAAAAATAAACTCGGCGTTTTAAGCTCAAAAGGTAATATTAGATAAGAAATCGTAAAACAAATCAAAAACAATTATGCACTCATAGTTTGAATCGTTTTTAAGCAACCGGTGAACCTTCCTTGCTTTTGAGTTATTCGATACCAATAGCCATTCGATATGCTCTTAATTCAGCTCGAAGTGATGCAGGGGATTCCAATGTTTGGTATGAAATGAGTAAGTATTAATTTATTAAAATAACTGTTTAGTTGTATATTTTTAATAGCATTTATTTCAACGATTTTTAGATGGTCCGATCACGAATGAAAAAACATTACTTGCAAGTTTAACTAGTAGAGATAATATGACGCTCTAAGGCAAAATATTATTTATTGCAGTACTTATTATTTTTTGCATTTTACTGCATGTATCAAACATTAATGTATAATGTCTCATAATAATTATTAAAATGTTGTGAAGTATTTGAACATCTTTTTAATGCTCTGTATATTACATAAATTCGAAAGCTGTTTTGCTGGTTACCGCATTAGTAAATAAACTGTTGTGCCAATATGAGTAAATCTTGAATTTTTATTTACTTTAATACAAATAGCAAATTGGTAAGAAGTAGGGATAATGTCTTAATTATTTAGAAAAAAACCACAAAACGACGATATGAAAAAAATACTTTTCTACTTTTTAAATTATTTCTTAATATATCAAAAAAGTTACACCGATGTAAATAATAATTTTATTTGTTTTAATTTTCAAAAAATATAGATTATGTAATATACCATTCTCATTGTTTTAACAATAATTGGTCGATTTTAGAATTCAATACATATATAAAGAACAAAGAAAACATTGTAGCTTCTGTTATGCCAGTTTTTGCAGTTGCTAATAAATCTAGAGAATTCGTTTGATTTAGTAGATTTTTAATTTCTTGTAATAAAGAATACATGTCAATCACTTCTCCATAAAAATTTAAGATTAATTTTCCACGCTCAGCTCTGATGTCAAATAAACCTGTGTTTGGCAAGTAAATTACGCATACGTTGATAATTTTACCATTATCGCACAAACTATAGATTTTCAAAACGTTCTTTATTCTTACTGCAGGTCATTACAATCAACCAAGAGCAAAATTTACAAACAACAATCCTAGCCGGCTGCACAGTGTCCTCAGCAGCAAATGCATATTAATCGTGAAAAACTGTCAAGTTGGCGTTACGCGACTCGCGTACTTGCTGGATGCGCAAACAAATTGAGCTTATATACGAATAAGACAATGAATTTCAGTTGCGCCTCGTCTAGGATCACGTGTCCGGCCAGCGAAAGACAAATTCGAGCTCCGCGGCCGTTTCAAGTGGGGAAAATTGCGAGAGAGGGATTTGCATTCTGCATGTAGAAGGGGATAACTCCGCGTAAGTTCAACGTGATTTTTGCGGCGAGTTTCGCCGCGGACTCGAGAGGAAAACGCTCGCAGCATCATTGAGAAGATCGTCTGCGCCGGATAATTGTTTCACAGAAGCCGGGATTGTAAAAAGTTTTTGTGCATCTAGAAATGGGACAAGGAGAGAGTGCGCAGCAATGCGAGGAGCAGTAAGTCTTGAAATTTTTTTGCGATTAGATGTAGTAATTCCAGTGACACTTTAGTTTGAACTTTTGTGAAAATTCCCTGTATAAAGTATACATTTACAATGTTACAATTGCTTAATTATTTAGTCTTTTTTATCATTTGTAATGCGGAAACTGGATTTTACTTTCACTGCGCTTTCACTAACAGATATTGTGGACCCTACTTCAGTTAAAGGTTGATGTGCATCATCGTGTAATTCACCGTTCACTTTTTTCGAAAAAAGTATTTAGAAAAACTTTAAAATACGTTAAAAACTTACTATTTATACATTAATCAATTTTGAATTTTATTTAAAATAAAGCTATCTAAACGAGATTTTAAATTTCAAAAAAAAAAAACAAAATTACGCTTTTTTCACATAGAGCAGTAATTTAGTATTACTCTGTACGTATACTCACAGAAAATGATACGTCTTATTAGAGCTTGTTAAGCAGTAAAGTCATTCGATAACGAGTTTGCACCTAACAATTTTCTTAACAATGTATAGTCTCTTCTTTAATCCGAATAGAAATATCCTTTTGCGTCACAATCTATCATTAAATAAGCCTAGATTAAATTATTCCGCAGAACTGCACTGCACATTTATTAAAGCCCTCAACTAAACCGATTGAAATACACTCGTATTTTTATGAGTCTCGCATCGACTCCTCCGTCGTTGTCAGCATTGTATTTTTATTTCAAAATTCCATTCACTCGTCTCTCTCTCTCTATTATTCTTAGACTCAACGATTTAAAGCTCATCGAGGACGACGATTCCGGAGTTCAAGTAACAATTAACAATGTCATGTACAAAGGTTTGTCCTCCAATCCTCTCTCGTAAAAAGTCAACCCTCGCAATTCCAAATCTAAAAAGCCCGAAAACTCTCCGACAGTATCGAAAGACACGCCCGCCGGTACGTCGTTGAACAGCTTCATTCGCGAGGTGGCCAATCTGAAGGGAACCAAAGCCATGTGCCACGAGGGAGGATGCGGCGCCTGCATCGTCGCCGCAGAGACGAACGCCGGCATTGTGTCGGTGAATTCGTGCCTCGTTCCAATTTTCATCTGCGATGGGTAGGTCTGATGCTATTGTTTGGCTGAAGCAAAATTTCACACCCGGCGGCGCAAGGCTATTGTTGATGCTGCGTGCGATACGCTTTGTGATTTAACAGAATGAGATAAAAGTAACACGAGCTCATTGAAATATTATTTCCGTAAGATAATTAAAATGACGACACGTTTTTTTTTAATTTGTATTTTTCGAATTTTAAGGTATTAAATTAATGATAGTTATTTGTATTATACTTTAGCATAATTTTTTTAGTATTTTTAATTAACTTTTTTGTTAATTAAAGCTGGAAAATTACAACGATAGAAGGTCTAGGAAATAAAAAGACAGGCTATCATACGCTTCAAGCGGCTTTAGCTGATATGAATGGATCGCAGTGCGGATTTTGTTCACCTGGATGGGTGATGAATATGCACAGGTTGTTCATAATAACCTTATAAATATAGATTTTTTTTTAAGGAAGCTACTGTAAGATTTCTTTTACAGCCTCACGCAAAATGTAAAACTGACCATGAAGGAGGTAGAAAATTCTTTCGCTAGTAATTTATGTCGATGCACCGGCTACAGACCGATTATGGATGCCTTCAAAAGCTTCGCAACCGATGCCCATCCTGCAATGAAGCAAAAACTTAAAGATATCGAGGTAAGTCATTCGCAATCGATTCGTGTCTGTAAACATGTCTGCACTGAAAAAACGATCCTTCGGCGGGGCTTACCGAGGTCTTTTGAAAAGTGTCTAACAAAGTCTGTTTTCCCTGAAGGGGAAAAAAGACTTTGTTAAGCCCCGCCAAAGTCTTTTTTCCCCTTCGGGGTTAAATAGTTAAATAGTTAAAATTTTAAAAAGACCCCGGTAAGCCCCGCCCTTTTCTTACCCCGCCCTGTCCTTTTCCTTTTGTACGCAAGAGGATTGATTACAAAAGGATTTTCCTTTGCTCATGAAAACTATGATTTTTCGATTCAAAAAGATTTTATTTGATTTGAAAGGAAAAACCTATTTATAATGAGCGGATTAAATGCAGAGGAATATAGTTTCCGTATAAGAGAACTCTTTTTCTGAGTGTACCAAAACCCCAAACGACTCCGACCTTCTTCGCGGACCGTCGCCGATCAAAACGCCTCAATAACATCTCTAGCTCCTTTTTTCGCGCGCGCGCGCCTCCTCCTCCTCCTCCTCTCCTTCGCGAAATTTTACGAGCACGTAATGATGCCATTAAGCTCATTTCTCAGCCGCGCAATAATCATCAATCAGACGGACTCGAGCGCGCGCATCACGCCGAAGCTGATGTGCGAGCTGAGACGGAGGAGGCGAGAGAGGTCTCGTTCGATTTCTCTCTCTCGCGCGCGCGCGCCCGTAAGCGATGTACCTTTTAATTTTCGATGCTGGCCGAAGGTTCGAGCGCGTTGATAATGTATTATGCGTAGGACAAGGGTTATTTTTAGTTTATTTATATATACTTCGGACTTTCGTTTCATTTTGTCGAGAGCTTGAAATATTTTGGGTTTTAAGAATGCAATAGCGGGAAAAATTATTTGAATGAAAATGTAAGTGGCGCGAATACTTTGGTTTTTTTTTTTTTTTTTTTTTGTTAACGATTTTGCATGAATTTCGCGTGCATGTTTATAAAAAAGAAATGAAATTGTATAAAACGCGGAACTGTTATCATTTAAAACTCAATGCATAAGAGTTTGTTATGAGGAAATACGATTCTGTTTGTAAGTCGTGCATGATCTGAAAAGCAAAAGTGTATTTTTAATTTTGATGAAAGTTACGTCTTACTTTCTATTTCCGATGCAGCTCCAACCAGTCAACTATTAGCGGTATAAGAAGAAAAGAACAAAAAATTTCTGAGAATTTATTTTAACAATTATTATAATATTCAACCGCGGGTTTACGTATAACCATTACATTTCCTAAACATAATAAAAATAAACTCGTAATAATTATTAAAAAAACTCTAAGATAAATTGGAAACTAATCCGAAAGTACCGACCTTTGTAAGGCAATTGAATTTTCTGAAACTAAAATGAGTTTGCGATTCTTTAAAAGTCTTGTTGGTGTTTGTTTTTTCTTACAGTCGGGGAAACCTTGGGCTAACTTGTTTTGTATTATTTAAGGATTCAGTGCTAACATAACTTTTTATCTCAAGGAACTCCATCGTCGAACAAGGACGAAGGCCTATTTAAGAAGAAGATTCAGAGAACAATCTCACTCCGCGTTTATTGACCAATTATACCCATCCACAAGTAATATCCACGAGCCTGCGGTGCACACACAAAAGATGTATGTATACGCGAACGTAAGCGAAGGAATATCATTCCCTTCCAAATGACACCTAAAAAATTCCAGAAAGCCCGCGCGCGCGCACTCCAATTTTCCAAAAGCGATCCCGCGCCGAGAGAACGGAGCTCGAAAAACAGAAATCGACGGCGGCGCGAGGCGAGTTCCATCGCGAGCTCTCGTTCTTTCGCGGCGCGCGGCATATAAAGTGCAGCAATCATAGAGCAGCCTGCAGGAGCACGCAGCGGCAGCCAGCAGCAGCAGCAGCAGCAGCTCGCGGAGAAAGAGAAAGAGTAGGTCCAATAATGGGGCCCGAAACAGGTTTCGCGCATTCTTTTAAACTCGCCTCTCGCTCACGACTATATTTGCGCTGCGCGGCTCGGCTAGCTGGATATATCGGCGCTTCCTCGACTCTCTCTCTCCCTCTCTCCGGGGAGCTTTGTTGCTCGCCGCGAGAAGAAATCGAAAGTGAAGGCGCGCGCGCGCGCGCTCGCGATTTTTCAGCCCGGAGACGTCGCGCATACGCCGATAAATATAACGGGCTCTCCGCCGGGCTGCGGACTGACGTATACGGAGCTGCCGCCGCCTGCGATTTTAAGGGCTTGCCCAAGGGATTTACGGCCGCTTCTTTTTTCCAGTCTCCCTCTCCCAGCACCGATTGATTGTTTGTTGTGGCTCGCGCTGAAAGACGCTCTCTTATACTTGTTTGGGGCTGCTCGGTGACTCGTCGGCGAGTTAATTATTTAAACGTTGCCGCTGTAAAGGACAGGCGATCCAAGTACAAATACAAAACAAACCATTAGGCTTTCATTTCTAAACGGGCGATGCGAGCGAACGGCCCCGCTGAGAAAGGCCCGCAAGTAAGAGCGGTCCTTAACGATGATAAAAAATTGCGCTCGAGCCTAACGCGATGGAGAAGCAAAACGGATGGCGAAATCGGACGATCCCCAAGGGGGGAGGAGGTCCGAATCAGCCGATCGTCTGATTTCCGGCTGATTTTCACCGAGTAAGTATCGCCCGGATTGGCGAGGCAGTGACGTCAAAGGCAAGTGGAGTTTCGACTGCGCCTAAAGAGGCTCCGGCAAAAAAAAAGATTGATGAGTCGCGCACTACGATATCGCGCCACCGACGCACGTGTCTTCCGACGCAAAAGCATTAGGGGCAAAAAAGTTTCGAAAGGAGCTCTGGCAAGGTCTAAACGATTGAGCTTATCCTCCGGTTACAGCGTACGTTTATACTTACAATTACTTTACTTTCAATATACAAATTTTTTGTTCAAAGAGTGTGTGTGTTTTTTTTTTTTTTTTTTTTTTCATAAAGGCAGAGCCGCTCTGCAAAATAAGGTTATTAAGCGCGATTAAACAGGCGGCCTTTCGCGCAAATATTTACAAAATCCCACCTAAATTACGTAATTTAATTTATGCGAGGAGCCTTGAATCGTCCTCCTGCGTTATACGGTAATTTATCGATTCGTTAAGTTTTTTGCACCGGCACACTGAATGATCGGGTACTTTTATTTTGATTTCGCATTATTTCATTGTCTGTCCTGTGCCAAACTACAACTACTTAACCAATTAGTGCTTGCTAGACACTTTTCATTCATCATTTCGTGCTTTATAATTTCTTAAGCTGCTCCGCTCAAATTGGGTATCCGGAAGGGAGATCCCCAGTGTTTAACCGTTCCTCTCACAGACAATACAAAGGAATTTTCTGCGAAACTTCAGCAAGGCTATACAACTCGAATGGAACGTTTTGTTTGTTTTTTTTTTTTTTTCGTTTGCAGTTAAATTTCTCATCTCGAATAAGTCGCGTTCATCTCGATAAAATCGTCTCGCCCGCGCTCATAATGCATCGCGCGATTATACATCCGACAAAACAGCGAGCCTTGCTCCGCGGCTACCACTTTAGACGCGCAGTTCAACATTGACCTTGACACCTTAACCCTTTTCTAATAAATGCAGCTCAAGTTCGTAGCGTTTTGCAGCAATCTTCTGGGTAGCCCCCTACCCCCGTCAGTTTCTAAACGTCGCCAAGAGACGTCCTTAGGAAAAGCCCGCGCCAAACTAACGGTCGCTCCGACGACGACGACGACGACGACGTCAGCCCGGTGCGGGGGCGTAGCTGAAGTGGTTCTCTCTCGCGCGCGCTGCTAACCATCGCGGTGCACAGGGTCGTCAAACCGAGTTTCTTCCGTCGTCGCGGAAGCAATTGTCCCGGGGCCCCGGGTTAAAATTGCCTATTAAAAGACATCTTCTCTCTCTCCCAGCGCTCCGCCGCGCGACCCTGAGGCTGAATTATCGCGAGCGCGCCGCGCACACTGTGTGTAAGTGCGCGTGCCTCTCCTCTCGAGCGAGCGAGCGCGCCGGCTGATGCTGTGGGCTCCTCTCTGCCCCTCTCTCTCTCTCTCTCTCTCTCTCTCCCTCTTTCTTCCGAGTCAAGGTCAGGGTCGTGCGCGCGCGCGCGCGGCGCTCGAGGAGCACCGGCGCAGGGTCGGTTCGCGGCCTTGAGAATCGTATATCTTCGGAGAAAACGGGGGGCCCCCCCCGAGATGTATCATTTCGCGCGCCGGCCCGAAAAAACCGGGCAGGCACCCGCCGGGAGTTAACAGCGCGGGGATCGTTAATTTTAAATGTGGAGAACGTCCGAGAAAAGTATGAGAGAGAGAGAGAGAGAGAGAGAACTGCATATTGCGCAGGCTTCGATTCGTAACGCGGGGCTGCAGGTTCGCGGGGCTTTTTACGGGGAGGGCTGCTCTGCGTGGGCATTGAAAATTTCAATGCCGGGGAAAGAATGCGAGTTGCTTTAATATTGCGATGCTTATTTTACGCTGCGCAATCTTCGGGAGTATGCTTATTGGGATGGTTGTGTTTACCGGCGTATTTCGAAGTTTGCTTCGGGATTCTCTCTCTTTCAAGGGCTTGTTGTTTTTTTTTTTTTTTTTCATTATCTTAAGAAAATCACTTTAGCATTGACACGTGAAGCTTCTTATCTGTCGAAGGAAGAGTGTAATATATAGCCTGCGCATAAATTGTTTCAGTTAATGGAAACTAAATGTTAAATCTTCATCTGTGCAAACGTGTACCGCAGCTTCATCTTCGAATGTATAAGTAAATATTGGAATGAAAAGTTTTAAATCTTACTGAAAAGTAAAGTTTGAATAACTGCACAGAATTTCGCCAAAAACCATCAATCTTGATATAGACATTGTTATTCCTAATATGAAGGGAGATATATAATAAGTTACGTACAAAAACAATATTGTGAAATGGATGAGCTTAAAAAGAAAACATTTGCTGAAAACAGTTATTTTCACCGTACCAAATAGTAAAATGAAATTTTACCGTCGTTATTAAATTCCAAAATATGATAATATCTCGCGTTTTCTTGTAAATTTACAATGCCAGAAAGAGCATCAATCATCTTAATGCCTTCGAAGAGTACCGCCAGTACACTTCGAGCTTTAATTGAGGTATACAGGAATACCTCCCAAATCGGCGTAAAAATGTAAAACTTTAAACTGACCCCTGAATTGAGCAAGTAAGAGTGCAGCGTATGCGAGTACCTCTCGAAATAATCGGAATAAATTATCGATGGCATAATGCGTTACGTAATCAAATTGCATAATATCGAATAAAATCTTAATATACCGCAAGAGTCTTTAAAGACTTTAATAGCAAAAGCCGGCGTAAGAAAATTAAAGCCACTTAGTATTTTGGAATGACATATTGGCGTCCTCAGAAAAAAAGTGTATAAATAATTTTATTAGCTGATAGGCACAGCAACGTAACGACGTCCGATGCGATTGATAAAGGTAATAAACTTTACCCAGTTGCCGTTTATCTGTTTAAGTTAAACCTACAGCGTTAGCCGATAAAGTAAATTACCATTAACAAACTCGTTAGCATCTTTATCGCGTATACAATTTGTACGTTTTCTGATTTTTTTTTTTTTTTTAAACGCGGATTTTTTTTTCAAAAGTTCTGAAAAAGTTTTCCAAAACAGACTTAAAAGGAAGAAGCTCGAAGAAACGGGGGAATTGAAAGAGGCAATCGAGCCCCTTCGTGACAGAGGCGCATAAAGGCGCTAATGCGATAATTTTACACTGCGAGCTTTTGTATTTTCTTTGGCTCGCGACGAAGGTGCAAGTCACTCTTACAGACGAACCAGGTAAACCGCAAGACGCGTTTTCTCGTCTCTTTTCAAATGCAGCGCTCTTTGTCTCCTGTCTCTCTCCCTCTTTCTCCGCTGCTCTTCCACCTGTTGGCGCATCTCTCTCTCTCTCTCTCTCTCTCTCGCGTTCTTTTTCATTTGCTCTCCCGCGTATATATGAGATTCTCCGAGTAGAATCGCTCGCTCAAGAATGCTCTTATTTCGATCGGCAGAATCCACCGCAAAAGAAGGAAAAAGGTAACAAAAGGGAGAGAAAGATGAATGCTGCCAGAGACAGAGACGCGGACAAAGAAGAAGGAGAGAGAGAGAGACTGGCGAAAAAAGGAAGACGAGGAAAGGGACAGGAACACTAGGCGGATAAACAAAGAGAGCAACGGGGATAGATAAAATGAGAGTAGAAGGAGAGGAGGAGAAGCAGGAGAGAATGATAGAGAATCGGGTAAATGGTCAGAGGAGAAAGACGCGGAATAGCAGAGTAGAAAGGAAGAGGAAAAATAAGACGCGGAATAATAGGAGATCCGCGGCGCTGAGGGAACGAGACGAGAAGAAAACGGCGCAAAAATATACTCGCGGCCTGCGCCGAGATTGCCGCGCGGCCGGAAAGAAATGTAACAGAGAAAGGGAGAGAGAGAAGGAGAGAGAGAGAAGCTGCCGCGGATAAAAAAAAAAGGCGCGCCGATTGAATAACAGAAAATTAGACGGGGTAATGGAGGCGTAATAAGAAAGTGGATTGGAGAAAATAATTAAGGAAGCGAACGCGAGTAAAATAATGCCCCGGATTAGAAAAATGCACCCGAGGAAGGAGAGAGCGCGCGATAAAAAGCGGAGGGAATCGCGAGACGGACGGGAACGGAGCGCGCGAGCGAAGGAGCGAGCGGGAAAAGTGAGCTCCTCTTTCAGCGAGGGAAATGTTAACCTTGTTTTTGATTGTTTAAATTTACCGCCGCAATAAACGGCGCATGTTAATCAGCCTTTAAATGTCTCTGCGCCGAGAGTATACCGACGCGATTCTCGTTAGCGTTCGGAGCAAGAAACCGCGGCAACGAAATCGCCTGAAATTGCCAAGTTATTAACGGGCGAAAAAGAGCCTCGAAAAAGCTCGACCGGTGGAAAAATAGGTCCGCGATTACTCGGAAATTTCTCTGGAGCTCCTCCGTCCAGCCGCTTCCGCCGAAGGGTGGTTGCTGCCTCTCGCGTTCGGCCAGAGCGGGGCGAATATAAAGAAAAGACACTCGGCTCGCAGGCGACAGGTAGCACAGAGGCCAGGCCTTGGTCCTCCTCCTCTCTCTCTCTCTCTCTCTCACTCGGCTCTCGGTGTGCCGGGCGGCGGGCGGCGGGATCAGTCGGGCGGGGGGTTGCTCTCTCTCTCTTGAACGCGAAAGAGAAGCGGGGCTCGAGCGCCGAGCGCGGCACTCTCGGCTGGAGCGCCGCTCGGTCAGTTGCTCTTCACCTGTCCGCGCGGCATGCGGATCAACGGCGGAGATGCGGGAACCCGTCGAGCCTGACTCTCTCGCGGACCACCAGCAGCAGTCCTCGGCCAAGATGAACAACAACAACAAGGACGCGGAGAAGAGCGGCGGCCAGGAGCTCGAGGGCTCGACAGGCACCTCCGCCTGGAAGTCGATGAGCATCCGGCAGAAGATCGCCTACGTCCTTCGCAACATCACCGTCGAGCCGCTCGTCGCCTTCTACATAATGCCGAGCGTCCTCGCCGCCCTGGCCACCCAGAATCTCAACCTCGAGAAGGCCTGCAAGGTGAACCTCGGTTATCCGGTCTCGGTGTGCGACGCCCTCGCCGCCAGGAACACGAGCGGCCTCGCCAAGGAGGAGACTGCCGTGCAGCAGCTGGTCGCCGTCATGCAGACCTGGAAGACCGCCCTGCAGAGCTTCTTCCCCTCGATCCTGATCGTGTTCATGGGCGCCTGGAGCGATCGCAACGGCCTGCGCAAGCCCTGCATGATGCTGCCGATCGTCGGCGAGTTCCTCACGAGCATCAGCCTGATCGCCTGCACCTACTGGTTCTACGAGCTGCCGATGGAGGCTGCCGGTGTCTTCGAGGCGCTCTGGCCGGCGCTCACCGGCGGCTGGTTCACCATGATAATGGGCACGTTCAGCTACATCGGCGACATAACGAGCGTCGAGTCGAGGACGGTGCGGGTCGGCGCGGTGAACAGCTTCCTGAGCCTGGGCGTGCCGGTCGGCATGGCCCTCTCGGGTATCCTCTACATCAAGCTGGGCTTCTACGGGGTCTTCGGCATAGCCGCCGCCTGCTACGTCTTCAGCTTCATGTACGGTCTGTTCGTGATAAAGGAGGCGCCCCGGGCGCAGGAGGTGAGGAAGAGTCTCAAGCTGGCGGAGGCGTCGGAGCTGAAACGATGGACCTGCTGGCAGAGGGTCACGGACTTCTTCGCGATCAGGCACGTGCAGGAGACGTTCCGGGTGGCGTTCAAGGAGGGCCCGAGGAACAGGCGGCGCAGGGTCATGGTTCTCATGCTGATCGTCATGGTGCTCATCGGCCCGATGTACGGTGAGTGCGGATTGCGGATTTGCGGATCGCCGAGGAGGAAAAGGGGGTGCGCGAGTAGCGCTCCCGGTATCTCTCTGGAATGTTCGCGTTTCGCACGCAGAGATATTGTGCGAAAACGGTTGAGTTGAGCGCGAGAGCAGCGCTTTTCCAGGAGCCGACACGAGCCGGGAGGAACGACGTGTCTCTAATGACAGGCCGTTTTCCGACTTTATTTAGCATGCGGCTTCGTTCCTCGTTTGCATTGCTTTTCTTCGTAATTTACAGATATCGTTCTCCAATTTTAACTGATAATGTCAAGAAAAAGGCACTACTTTCCTGTGTAATAATCGTTAGGCGCCGCTAAATCTTTTAGACATTTTTCGTTGCGGGAACGGCAATTCTATCGACACGTGTAAGCAACTGGTGAGATAAAAATTTCAGGGATTATCATCGACTCCAATGCTTTTTTAAGTAAAACGGTTTGCATGGCAAGATAATTTTTACATACAAATTAAAAAAAAAAAAAAACTCGAGTAAAACTTTAACGTACAACGGTACTCTGCTTTAAAGTTATGACAACAATATAGTATGTACACATAATTTGCTCGGAAGTTTTCGTACAATTTCCAACACAAATGTTTGTCATTTAAAGTCTTATTCTTGGTTTAGTGATAAAAATCTTTGATCGCCGTAAAAAAAACTTTTTGATACAATTTCTTAAAATATACCTTTTTGTCTTGGAAACCAAATATTTACCATTGATAAGCAGGTATTACAAGGTTCTATATGCTCGGGTGTATTTTATTTTAATACAAATATGAATTTCATATTTATTACATATTCATATTTTATTTCATATTCATCCCGTGACAAATTAAAACAGGTATGTTTAATTACCTCCGAAATTCCGTTTCAAAGATCAATCCTTGCAATCGGCTTCGGCAATCAAAAGCACAATACCACTAATCACGTTTAAAACGTGAGACTGAAAGCACCGAAACATTCTCGGATAAGGTCTATAATTAACAATAGAATTCCTAGCTGGACAACAACGAACCAAATCGCCGAGCGAAAATAGCAGATCTCCCAATAAAAAAAAAAAAAAAAAAATGACCAGTTGCATGCCCATACGTATACGTAGGTCGCGCAGGTCGTCATTAAAAAAGCGCCAGAATCGTTGCATGAATGGTTCAAGGCCTCCGGAACAAAAGGCTCTCACGTGCGCCGTGTTCGATCGAGCCTTCGTCGAAGAAGCGAAAAAAAAACAAGAAGAATGGAATAAATAAATAATCCGCGAAAACGTCGATTTCCAATCCAGTTACGCAACGGCGGCCACTTTCCCTTCCGCGGCGAAAAAAAGCGTGCAGTTTTCCTCCTTCCTCTCCACGTGGTTGTAGCGGCGAAGCAAAAAAAAAAAGAGTGAGAGAGACACTCGAAGCGGGTCAATGTAAATAATGGCTTTTTCAGCGTCGCGCCGCCAAAGTAATTTAATAAATCGGAGGGGGGGGGGGGCCGCCCAACTAGCAGCGAGCCTCGGAGCGGCCGCCCAAACAGACGCGTTTTTATCCGAGAAACTGTGTCAGTCCTTGCTCTTGAACCCTTTTTTCAGTCCCACCTGTGTGCGCAGGCGCGCGAGAAAGAGAGAGAGAGAGAGAGAGAGAGCACGAGCCGCTCGTTGATATACGAGAGGAAGCACGTGACTGCGCGCGGAGCCGCGCCGTCATTTTGCCGACTGGATAGGTCTGGATTTTACTTATGCGCCGGCCCGATCACCGCGAGGACCGCGATCGCTCTTTTTTCACTTTTCGCCCGGATTTTGTTTTTTTTTTTTTTTTTCACTTTTGCGCGGAGCTACCGCCGATTGCGCAACGGTTCGGCTGAAAAATAATTTCCCAACCTGGAAATTCTTGCAGCTAATGCAAGAGTGCCGGCGGGGGAATGATTAATGTTCGGGGTTCATTACGTAAAATGCAATAGTTTTTTTCAGCTTACAAAAATATGGTTTTCGACAAAATTGAGCTTTAAACGATTTTCAAAAGCTGCCAATAAAACTACAAGTCGTACTGCAAACTATTTGGTATCTTCTTTTCATTGAAAGCATGAAAATCTTCATAAATTAGACCTCCCAATTTGCTGAGTGAGAAGATAAATAATAATATTTACTACAATATGAATAGTAAATATTAAAATTAAAAATTGTTATTAGTTAATTCAAAACATATAGTAAATATTTTTTTTTTATTATCTTTTATAGATATAGTAAATATTATTTCTCATCTCATATCTGAAATAACGATACAGAATAGTAATTTTCACCCCCTTTTCCCTCTCATTCGATTCGATAAGAAAAACGCGTCCCTACAAAGCCAGCGAAATCGCCTAAGCAAGCGCGTCGACGTCGGCTCCTCTCCACCCCCCGAAATTCCAGTCCCACGATGAATCAACGGCGCTCGCGCCGGCCGGTAAACAAAGTGGGGCTGCTCCCTCTTTGGCGGCTGATGCAGTCCTGCATGCGATCGAGAAAAGGAAAAATCGTAAGTGCGCGCGCCGCCGCCGCCGCCGCCGAGGATGATCGTCGGTGTGGTCCGCGCCGGCCGTATTTTGACCAGCCGCCGCCGCCGCCGCGTCTTCGTCGTCCGGCGACCGGACAAACCGGTTTGCGGACACCGTAGCCACAACCGTAATCCCGTGAAAAATTGTGGCTCCAAGACACCGACTCACGAAAAATTCATAAAGCCGAGTCATTTTTACTCGGGTAGTCGATTGTCATCTGCCACCCTGTCGATCCTGATTTTTCTCACGGCTGGGGATCGGTTTTTCAAGGGCGATTTGTACCTGAATTTCTTTTGGGAAAAGTCGGGAGAAGGTCGGGAAAAAAGTCGTGGGAAGGTTCGGTTTTGATTGTTTCGAATAGGTTTTTTTTTTAGCTTCGCAAGAAAGAATTTTTTAGGTATATACAAAAAAAATATAACAATGTTTAAAAAAATATTATTTTAATAAAATATTGTTTTAAAAAATACTATTTTAAGAAAATATTATTTTTAAAAATATTTTATCTTTGTGTAAAATGAATAATAACTAAAATTTACTATCATGTATCTATTATTTTGGCTTGAAAAAGTTACATCGCCCAAAAAGTTACATCGTATGTTTGTTTATTTAAAAATTCGTGATAACAATTTTCAAATAAATTTTTGCGTTAATTAATAAAGCACATCTCGTTAAGGCCAATTTCTGCGAAAAATCGTGAATTCTAAATTACATAAGCAGCGAAAAAGTTGAGGAACCGTTAAGCGACGTCATAAAACAAGTTTAAATAACGCGAAAATGCAGTTCTGTATTTCGAGTAAAAGTACTTGCCAGCGCATCCCAAGCGACGGCATTTTATATCACAACATACAGCTTATACGCTTATAAGTACTTGAAATTCTCGAAGCTAATATACATTTCTGACGTAGCCGTTTAATAAATCCCTCAATAGTCTAAATACACGCAATTAGCATAATTTTATTGAGGTTTTAATTTGAATAACAATTAAACAATTTGTAAAATTTATTTTCCATGATAACTAAATTGTATGTCAATATTGCCTCGAGGATCAAAAATTTTCTTTTCTTATTTAGTTGCTTCAAATTCTGAATTTCGAAACTAAAAAAAATTTATGGCCAAGGTTAAAATTTCAGCGATTTTCGAAACTAAAATAACCCAACTATATATTTTGCGCGCGCGAAGGAATGTTAAAAGCAATATTTTTTTAAAATAGGTTAAAAACTGTCTGTATTCTTAGCGAGGATATTTTTAAAGCCTGCAGATTTGTTGGAAATTGGCGCAATAATCATATCCATTCGACTGTAATTGCGAATATTCTTGCAATAATTATGGAAATAATAGCGTTACGTTTTTCGAAAACCATTAGAAGTTGTCCTTGCGAATCCTTCTGGTAACTTGAGGTGAATGAAACCAGAGAAGGCAATTAAGAATCGTGCCATTTCGCAATCCGCGCGGGGTTACACTTTTATGATAATTGTTTAAAAAAAAGAAAAGTAGAATAATCCTCTCGCGGACGCTTCCAGAACTGCAAACTCGACTACAGCTACACCTGAAGCGTTCGTTCGCCCAGTGGCGCAACTAAAACTTCGCAATTCGAAATCGTTGAAAAATGAAAAAAGTCCTCGAAAAGAGTCGCCTCCCAGCTCGGCGGTGCATTCCAGGCCTGTCGCTTTGCACCCCGAGCCTCCTCGTGTCCGAGGTCAAGCGGCGCACCGCGAGTGCGGCGAGTTCTCTCGCCAGTAGTGGCTGCACCGTCCAGGCGCCGCGCGAGAGGGGGAGAGAAAAAGTGAGCGCTCGACTCGTGCGTGCGCCAAATCGCTTAGCCATCTACTTTCTACGGCGCGCGGAGAGGCGTGCAGCCTGCCGCCGAGGCGGCGCGCACATACGCGATTCCGCTATAACGACCTTAAGCCAGCGCCGCGATGATGTAACGCGCCGGAGAGGATCTTTAACCTCGCCGCGAAGCGCCGCATTCTGCGAAGTGCCGGCGCGGTACTGCCCTTTCGCCGGGATGCGCCGGCTGCACCGACGAGCGCGCGCTTCCGCCTCTTTTTTCAAGCCGCGCCGTGTGCTTTCGTTTACTACGGCTTTACGTACGCTCTGGGTTTATAGTCCCTCGGGCTCGGGAATTAGTTGCCGATTGGTTACCGAGGAGGATGTTGGTTGCTCGGTTTTTTTGCGCGGGTAACGTTATAGAGATCGGCTATATATAACTTTCTCCCAATCAAATTTTTCGTTAAGTAGGTTTACTCGGCACTGCCGGAATTTTGCTAAGCGAGTGCCAGTAATGAGCCTGGAGCCTCCTTAATTTTACTTAATTTTCCAGCGATACGTCCGCGATATTAATGTTCATATCGGTGTTTTACTTACCTACATGCATGAAATTTAATCCTTTTTCTTTCGGAAATACGATTTCTTTTCCAAGTGAATTATTCGATTGTCGGAGAAGGCTTTTAAAAGTCAAAATGGATAGTTTTTTCTAGTCGGTCCTTTTGGGTGCGAAGGTTACTCGCACCGACAGTTAGCCTCAATTTCGCAATCGAGGCTGTCTGTACTGCGCGACTCATACTACTTAATCGTATAGGATCCAGTCGGGCTTTAATTCGATTGAAAGCTGAGAAACTTACGTTTCAGTTGTAACTGCACTTGTATTGGTGGTCGCATTAAAGTTATGCGCCGAGTAACGTAAGATATTAAATGGTAATAATAAAGCCATCATTTTTTTTTTAACAAACGTGAACGTTTTTATCACCTTTTTTGAAACGAAATTTTTGAAAGTCAAAGTGTATCAAGAAAAATTGTGTAATTATAGAAATATGCGAAAATGGCATAATACGAACAACAGCAAGCAAGTTCGCGTTGATTTACGAACGCGCCAACACTTCTACTAGTAAATTCATTACGCTTCTTGACACATAGCCGTTCAATTACTAAAAAATGTAAATTACACATTTTCAACAGGTTTCCAGCGAGAGTAAAAGTCTCGAATGCATGTATCATTCCAACAGCCATTTCCCGCGGTGAAAATTTTTCAAGCGCACCTGCATAACTCAGTTCCGCTCGCGCGAAATGAGCTATACATTCCAGAGCACGTAACTTCCGACGTCATCTCCAAAAACAGAATTTACTCAGACGCTAATTTATTGACTTCCACCCGTGCCGATCCACCTAAGCCGAATCTCGCTCTCGTTAACATCGCGAAGCGATCGCAGTTGGCGAAAATCACCGCGCGTTTATATAGCTTCTGGTATATATCGTTCCGTTCGGCGGAAGTACGCTGACACGGGACTGGCCGATAATTACAGTGCGCCGTTGTGTAATGAGAGTCATTTTCGATCTTACGCAAGGCCCGGCGCGTAAACAAAACGAGCGCGCGCGCGCCTTTCAGGACCGAAACTGTATATCGATCGAGCGAGACAGAGAGGAAAGGAAATCGATTTAGCTTAAACGGCGCGACTTTGTGCGCTGGGATTCCCCGGTTTCCCATTCTGCCCGGAATACAGAAGGAGTCGTTTGATTAATCCATCCGGAGCGTAATTGTTAATTAACGTATAGGATTCAACAATATATTTGTACGAAACTTGTTTCATTTAGCGAAAATTGCCGCGAGATTTTAATAGACGCACGAGGATTTGCAGAAATTGTAGAGATAATTTTTAATGCGCGAATTTAGCGTTTTGAACGTCATTTCGAAAAATTGAAAATGCCGCATTACGTCCGACATCAAATTAGCCTCGGTGGAAAATTTTTGAGATAGCATCAGAAACCGTTTGTTTCTGGAAAATTGTAATCGTCGGATGATAAGATGGATTTTTTTTTCCAACGAAAAGCTTAACGTTTAAATCAACTCGACACTGTCAATTACCGCGGTAAATTAGAATTTTCAAGAAATACCGAATTAGGAAATTTTTCAATAATTAATAAGGTCTTATCTACACTTTCAATATTTTTATCGTGTATAGCTACTTAGTTTTTCCATTAAGAAAAAGTTCCATTAAGAAAATTTCTTAGGCAGGCAGTATTTAAATAAACATTTACGTGCACCTCGTTACGAGGAAATAAATTATTCTAAATCAATATCTTTCATTAATTCTGATACGTTTATTTTCATGAACCACAAAATAAAATCCATTTTTTTAATATACTTGTTATACCGGAAGTACTATATAAATAATATAACACGTTTTCAAAGACTTGCAGGATTTTCATTGACGTTGTCCCTTATCTTACAGGAGAGATGGCCGTGATGTACCTCTTCACGAGATACCGCTTCAACTGGAATGAAGTTCAATTCAGCTTCTTCTCCACGTACAGCATGGTTATAAATCTCATAGGTAAGCCCGAATCAAAGCGAACGGCCTGGCACGCCGTCGGTAATTAAATAATGACGAAATATCCATAACAATCTAACGGCTGGTGGAAGTCGTAAAAAGCCGCTTAACGTGTCAGTGCCTAAACTTTTTGCCATTACGTAATTTGCATTGTCTTCGCGAGCAAAACCAAAAGAAAAAAAAAAGGGGGGAAGCAGAGGTCGACGCGGCGCGCATTTTGATTTCTAAAATCCCAGGGACCCCGGCGACTGCCGGAGGGGCTTTCGATATCGATCCACCGGGCAAAAACCGGCATTATCAGAGCGTTGGCAGTTTGCCGAACCGGCACAGAAATCATCGACCATATCTGGACTTTTTTTGCGCCCGAGTCCGTTTAATACGCGCACTTTTTTATATGCCCGCTAGTCCGCCGGATCATAAGAGCTGCTGTATAAAGGCACTTTGAAGCTAAGATTTTTACTGCCTACCAGCCGATTGATTGACGGTCAATAAACTATCGATTTATTTAAAAAAAAAGAGTTGCTTTAACGAGGCTGTAAATTTTGCAATTATCGCGGCTCGCGAATATCTATTTATTACACCATACGCAATTATTATTGTGTAAGGCCTCGATAAAATACTAACTTAATAAAACGGTAGTTAACACCAGTTATCAAAATAAATAATTTACAGGCGAGTTTCGTGTGGCCGTAAATAATTCTAATAACTAAGTGGCAGCTCGTAAATAAAAAGCTTCGATTATGATCGCTGCGCCAATATTATTCGACGCGCTAAAAATCTCGAATCTAATAATCTCATTATTCATAAAGCTCCTTCCATCGCCGAGGAACATCAGCTTTACAGCTGCCTCCGATCGATCGAAGCTTACATAAATCTAATACACCTCTGTATTTTTTTTCACCAGTCATGCTGAATAGTGTCCGTAGCCCGAACGCATAATTTTTTGTTTTTCCTTTCGGGCCCGACTCGCCTTAGTTTTATATACAGCTGAAATAATCGCGATTCATTAGCGCGATTGCGCAAGCGTTAAATGCGAGCCAACGAGCCGGTTCCCTGGTAAAGTCATCGCGAGTTTATACGAGTTTTTAATATGGACGAAAGAAACGATCCGCGCGGAGGACGTAGCGACGATTTGTTTCTTTTTTTCTTTTTAATTAAAAATTTAATAACGAGGTGCGCGACTTAGGAGTAAGTGATTAAAGGATCATGATTTCAAGGTGAAATTCCCCAGGTACACTGTTCGCCGTGGGCGTATTCAGCCACTGCCTGAAGATGGACGACGCGCTGCTCGGGGTGATCAGCTGCGTGAGCAAGATACTCGCGAGCATCGTTTACGCTTTCGCCACCACCGACTGGATGATTTACATAGGTGAGAGAGCGCCGTTTATTATTTCTCACCGCGCTCCACTAGGAGTCTTGTTCGAACTTTGGGATATGTTTTCTAATGTTAAAATATGAAAGAAGCTGCGTAAGTTCGGCCTGACGCTCGATTTTTCAAAAGTTCTGAGCTCTTTTAGCGAAAGGCTAAGAAAATTTGATTTTTGTTCAATCATATATAACTTTTCAACTGTTAATTGTAGAGTATTTTAACTCCCGGCAATTGAAAGGCGGAATCAAATTCTATCGATTAAAAAAAAGTTTTATCGTATATCTTATTAGCTCTAACGATTTATTAGTTGGAACGAAGGGAAAAAATAACTTGCTTCTCGAAGGAACAAGAATGGAAGAGAGATCAGATTTGAGATGATAACACGCAAGAGAAAAGTGTACTTGTGCGTCTTACGTAAACGAACAACCCGAGCTATTCATTAATCTGAACATTGTTCCCATCGAAATTGATATCTTTCCACGAAAAGCTAGTCATTTTATTCCCAAAACACGTAACAACGATTCAAATAAGAATCCGTCCTCATCCTCATCCTCCACTTCTATGTTTCAGCGCCGCTGGTCGAGATGTTAAACGGCACGTCGTTCATCGTGATGCGCTCGATAACCTCGAAGCTGGTTCCACCCGACGAGCTGGGTAAGTGCTCCGGCAGCTCTTTCGCGCGCGCCGCTTCTCTCTTTCCGCGGCGCGAGGCCGCAGCCTCGAATATTCGCGCGGGCAGCTGCGACGGCGGCCGAGGAGCCGCGGCTAATTCAGACGTCCGGAAGTGCGTCGTTGCCCCCGCGGAGGGAGCTGGCACGCAACACTTGGGACACCGCATTTCATTGAGTGTAACCCACCTTCGAATACACAGTCTTGTTAACTTTGCTATCCTTCGTCGCTTTCAATTCACCTTTTTCCGAGATCTGTGTTATATCTGTTCGGGCTTTATTCGGACTCGCTTTTCGAAAGTTCGGGTGTGCCTGTTTTTTTTTGTTAAAGAATTCAGGTGGAATTTACAAAAAGAAAAAAATAACAGCTCAATTGTTCCTGTTATTTCTGTTGTTGTCGTTGTTTTCCCTGCGAAATTCTTTTGTTACCGTAAAACATACATTTCCTCAAAGTTTATGTAACGAACCGTATACTATCGAATACTGCGGCCGTTAACAATTTATAAGCTCAATAATAAAAGAGTTCGCCTTTTTCCGTTTCTCTTGCAACGCGTCTCTTTTGCTTAATTGCTTTGTTATCGGCGCACAATACAGGATGCAAATCGTGATTTGCAGTTTCCAGTGAGAAGCGCGATTATCGAAAATAAATAATTTATTACTCAACTTCTGCACCGTCGAACTTACGTAACCGCAGCTGAATAAAATATATATTCTCCGCGATTTCTCCGATAGCGGTATTACGAAAATTTCGAACGATAACAAAAAAAAAAAAAAAAAAACGCCAAGGCGATAGAACGATATATCGAGAAAAAAAGGGGGAGGGTGTTGTCTTACCAAGAAGGACTTAATCTACCGAAGGTGGCGACCTTCCACGTGCGCTCGGATAGCTGCGCTTAAATACGTTTCGGCTTAGACGCTACGTTAAATCGTCGACTTGAAAATCTGGTAAAGAAATGGTGACGATTTCAGGCAAGGTGAACTCGCTGATTGGCGTCTGCGAAGCTATAGTTCCTTTGGTTTACGGACCGATGTACAGCTCCATTTACGGAGCGACCGTCAATAGCTTTCCCGGGACCTTCTTCCTCGTCGGCGGAGGCCTCATGATACCCGGCGTCATTGCCTTCCTGTAAGTAATCCTTCGTTGATTATGCTCGTTTTGTTAATTACTTATTAACGACATTGGTACGTCCATCCTTTTGAAATATGTAATTTGTAAAATTACGGTACAAGTGATGGAATGTAACGTAAACTGTAGAGAAGTTTTAAAAAAGATTTAAATTATTCACTTGTTTTATAATTAAATGAATGATCAGATTTTTGTACTTATAATGTATGATTTTGCAAAAAGCTATTTTTCCAACAGGAAACTTTAAATACTGAGATAATATAGTAATTGCAATTTTACAGATACTATAAATTTGAAATTCATTTCAATTTGCTAAAACAATTATTGCCAGGAAAATTGTTCACCTCTGGTTGATAAGTTTTTGTTACTTTGCCTTGTAGTAGTTTTTTGTAATTTCAAATATTTTCAATTCAATAAGTTCAGACAAGTTTAAGAAACGGAGATTAACTATACATATAATAAATAAGTTTTGCAATTAGTAATTTTGCAACAGAATAATAAGCAATAAATAAATAAATAAAAACAAATAAGAATTTGATAATTTCGAATGGACAATACGAAAGAAAGAATAGTCAATTTTCCCTATAGCGATACCGTATAATTGTTTGCAAATTGTGTTCTTGCACCTTTAACCTTGCACTTTTATTGCCAGTCGATGACTCGTGACATTATCCGATGGCCTTACCGTTAACATTTATCACAATTAATGTTGAAAATAAAATGTGTTTATCCGGTAAAATTTACCTGCGGTCTGAATAGTTGTACATTAGTCAGGAAATCACTTATATACTTCCTCAACTTTATTAATAAATATACGTTAGTTTTTATTCAATTTTTTGCTCGACTTTCGTTCCACGTCTGTGGAAGCGAAGCTAAATTAAAGTGCACTTTGAATTAAAACAAATGGATTAATGAAACAGATGCAGACGGATTTGCAAAGGCAATGGTAAACTTCATACGAATGGATCAATGTTTCGAAAAGGCCGGTGCATCGCAAATTAAAGTAATGCATGATGGGATGCGCCACGTCCGTGAAAACGTGACCAGTAAACGTAATAAACGATTTATTATGATTACCGTTATCACAGATACGTCCATCACGCGCTATCCTCGTCCCCAAAGACACGAAAAGTATAATTTTCAAATGGAGCCTCGATTATCCTTTTAAAAATAGTTATAAACATACTGCCACATCGTCGTGGAGCTGCACGCCAAAAGATATAGTTATAACGCTCGCCAAAGAAGTTGGGACAAAAAGCTCGACCTGTAATTGCATTGAATTCGGCTTTGAATAACTTTTGTGTTATTAATTTACACTGAAAAATCGTTTCGTAAAAAGTTTTCATGGATTAATTAAATTAAATTGTTCAGTTTGAATCGTGAACTGAAAAACTCTTACATAAAAATCATTTTGAATTCTAAATTAAGACGAAAAAATGTAATGCGAGGTGGCGCGGTAAAATTTGCTGTCGGCGAGCGTAAAATTGGTAATTAACAGTACAATGGGTAATTCGAAAAGTTAAAGGTCTAAAATCAGCTCGCGGCAAAAATGCTAGGCGAATTGGAAGTAACATCTTTTAGAAAAGATAACACAACTCAATGCCGCATTTTGCTTAATTACCAACTGGACGAACAATCGTGAGAATCAACAACAAAAAAAAAACTGCCATAAATTTCTTTCGAAATCCTTCGTTGAGAGAAAATATTAGGATGTACCAAATTAGACGAACTGCCTTTAGCCAGCCATTAAACAGTATTTTAAAATGTATTAACGCCTATTTTTGCGGTGTAACATTTTCTCGGCCGCTTCCTGGTATGAGTAACTCCTCAACGTTTGCCGATAGCAAACAAAGATTCTTAATGCAGAAAAGTAAACTTATACTACTTACCGGAATAGGCAACGAACTTTGAATCGCAGATTTTCAGGCAGATACTTAAGTTTTTAATGCTAAAAATGAAATAATTCGACTCTTTCACTTTAAAGCTCAACATGTTTCAATTTATAAAGTCACTAATTTCTTTTATTTAAATCTAACCAACTAACCAGCCAACAGTCAAAAGCTATAAACTCTAATCCTCCGCAGATGGTTCTACAAGGAGCACAAGAAGGACGAGGCTCTCGACAGGGAGCAGGCGGCGGCGCTGGCCTCGAAGGCCCAAGGCAAGCCGACGGACCCCGATCAGAGGCTCGCCAACGGTCTGACCCTGTCGAAGGTGCCGAACGGCGACTCAACGACGACGACGACGACGACGCAGAACGAAGTCACGGGCATCGACAACGCGGCCTTCGAATCCGAGAAACTGTGATCACTGCGCTCTCCGTGTGTCTGTGTGTGTCTAACTGTTTATGCGTGTGCGCGCGGAATGCCAAAAAGGGGTGACAAGGGGAGGGGGGAGGGGGTGCGAGTCTTTCAGTGCTTCGGACCACTCGGAATCAAAGGAAAATCTTTCTCACTCGGGAATCTGTGGATCGGATTCCGCGATGAATATGCGATATTTGAGGCATTTAAATTTTGAATTAAATTTTGAGCTGCTTTTCTTTTGATTCGCGAGTTGCCCCTGAAACGTATTAAGAGCCGAATTATGATTGAAATGAAGTGCGTAATTATATTTAAATCAAAGATATTTAAGATCAGAGATTTATATGAAAAGTTATATTTTAAATTAGACAAATTGCTTTATTTAAAGATGTGAATTTTGTTAAGTTGCGAATATGTAAAGATTGATTTTATTTATAAATAAGGTTCAATTATATTAGGGAAAGTTTATACTCGAAGGATAATTAAGAAAAAAATGAAAATATAAAGTTAAGAGGAAGCATATTTCATAATATGCCTGATAAAATTGATGGAAAAGAAAGTTTACATATTTTTATAACCGGGAAATAGTTTCTATCAATCATAAGTGTATGAAATTCTGTTCTAATTACAGATTTATAAGCAATCATGTTTATCTATACAAAAAATTCAAATAATCATGGTATATTATTGTAAATTATTTGAAAAACTCTTGCTATACCGAATATTAGAAGTTTGTGAAAAATATTTTTGATTTTACCATAAAATTTTACAATTTCAAACGCAAGGACGATTTTTAATGCTTAGCCGAAAGATATTCCAATCTCCACAGAAGTGCAATAAAATATTTACGTGATATAGATTTATATTGTAAATAAACAGACACTCAAAATATCGAGACTGTCTAGCGTTCGTGTATAAACTAAGAAATAATTTACCTGATAATCGTGAAACAGTATTTACACAAGGATACTCGATATCCGATATCTTTTTAAGACAATGTATTATCGACGATAAAGATTCCGAGTTTATAAATAGATCTTTAGTAATATATTAAATATATTTTTACATAAAATTTTCATGTTATTTACAAGAAGAGTTCACTTTTATAAGAGCATATTCAAGTAGGATTAAAACTGAGATTAATAAAGTTTTTTACGAAGTATTTTTTGAATTCTTCATAAACGAAAAAGTGTTATAAGACGCATGTAGAATATTTTAAAACTAAAAAGAAATATTATAAATGAAAAAAGAAATAATAAAAATTTATATTTACTAACAAATATTTGTCGTAAGGAAGACAATAAGCTGAGAAATAATTTTACTACGCTGTAGATTTTATTGTAAATAAAGAGTTGTACTTAAGTAGAATATATCCTTCGCATAGATTTACCAATTAGAATCTGATTAGATTATTCGAACGGCTAAAAGCCGTAGTGAAAATTCTGACCAAAAAGATTGTATTATAATTATATAAAAAGCTATTTATTACATTAGCCGATCTGCGCAAGCGAGAAGTTGTTTGTAATTAAGATAATAAAAACTTTTCAAAATGACCGCTTCGCGATTATAAATATTCCCCTAGACTCCCCACCACACCCCCCAAACTCTCACTCTAAAAACAAACAAAAGCCGAGCAGTCCGGCTCGGCTCGTCCGCTCGTGTGACAGCGACTTACCTGGGTAGCAGTCAAGTGCAGAGCGGGTAGAAGTATCCATCTCAGTAAGAAGCCAGAAGCCCCAAAATAATACTCGCGACGAAACATAGAGGAGAGAATAAGCGAGAGCCCGGCCCGCGCCTCGCACCCGGGGTATAATGAGGATAAGGAGGAAGGCGGCGGGCAGGAAGGAGGTAGGAGCAGCAGCGCCGGAGGGATGTGGGCCGAGCTCCCGGAGCTCATCCTCACCCAAGTCTTCTTCTACCTGAGCAGGCCGGACCGCGCGAGCGTCGCCCAGGTCTGCCGGCACTGGGCGCGATGCCTCGCCTCGCCCAGCCTCTGGAGGCGCTGCACCGTCCACATCGACCGTGACCTCGGCTTCGAGAGCTCCATCGCCAATGAGTTTGCGGTCGGTTACCCAGAAAAGCTCTTCTCTCTTTCTCTCTCTTTCTCTCTCGAGTGCCCCCTTCATAGGTTAGCTTTTACTCCCGCAGATCAAGTTCGGCGAGCACATGCGCAGCCTCGAGCTGGCGTGGACGCGGCCGCTCATCCTGCCGATGGAAGCGCGAATGGCGCGGATCCAACCGGAAGCCGGCGTCGACTTTCTCACCATCCTAAGAAGCAAGGACCTGCAGCTGAAGGAGCTCGTACTGACCAACTGGATATTCAGCAGCAAGTTCGCCAACTCGAACAAGCTCCTCTGCGCCCTGGCCAACTTACTCGCGTAAGTCCCTCCCAGCACGTTTGCTTTCGTTCGCGGCTCCTAGTAATTCGAATTTACGACCTTTCAGCTGCCAGCAGAGCCTCGAAACATTGAGCCTGCTGAACGCGAACCTCAGCCTGTCGGACGTACTGCGCCTGCTGGCGATCGTCGCCAGGGTCTGCGGCACGCGGCTCTCCTCGCTGGACATTCGAGGAGCTTTTCGCGAGTGGCAGGCGCCGTTCAACAATGCGAGGTTAGCTACACGGTGCTTCGCTCTTTATTTCCGCCGAGTAAACCAAAGTGCAAAAGTCAGTACAGAGGGGATATGAAATCTTGCAGATACTTGAAATTGTTAGGTCGCATGCACGCGCTGATGCACCTGAGCCTAGACTACCCGGCGCTCTCCGACGGCGCCCTGAACGCTCTGGCTTTGGGGGCGCCGAAAGCTCTGCGCACGCTGCACGTGTCCGTGAGGGACTCGGACTCCCGGCAGCACCGCATCGAAGACTCCGCCTGGCACAACCTCGTGGACGCATGCCCGAATCTCACCGTCTCCTATACCATCAGTAATATAGCGAAGTTTTCACAAAATTACCTCGGTTTTGCTAAGCGAGCTTCGTTACAAAAATTTGAATATCGCTGCAGTGAATATATCGCACCACGAAGAAATGTGCTACTTGTTGCTGCCGAGCGTGCCGCTGGCCAAATTCCAGATGTTCGGCGGCCACGTCTGGGACCAGAGTCGCACGCGCAACTTCCGCAGCACCGTCGGCCTTCTCATCTCTCACTACACCGACACTTTGGGTAACGTACTTTTTTAAAGATCTCGCCCTCCTTCCTGGACAGAGTTCGTTTATTGTACTTCTACCGCGCAGCTGAAGTTATGCTGCAGCTGCGAAGCAATCGGGAAATGCTGGACGACCTGATAGTGTCGATGGTGACGCGCTGTAAACACCTGAAGAAGCTTCAATACGACGGAATTATGCGAAATCTGGAGACGTTTCGCGAGCTCTGCCAACTGCAGATGGATTATAAGACTGGTTAGTTTAAATCGAATAAAAGAAGTATCTTCGAGCACTTATTTCAATCCTCGACTGTTTGTTCGCAGCTTTCCAAACGATCCACGTGAAACCTCGAGCGGCGAATCTGCGTAATCGCGCGCTTTTGAACGATATCGGTCACCAGTACAATCAAAAAATGGCAGACCAGGGAATAGACTTTCGTATCGAGAATCCGGCCTAGACACTCCTGATTTTATCTCTCTTGTTTCTGATTTCACCCATAGTCATACAGTGTGCAATGAAACTTCACTCTTATACACGATTTTTTATACCTTTTTAATAAAAGTTTTATTTTATATTATGTTGTACTTTTTGAGGCACAATTTTTTTTTCTTTGCAGAATACGAAAATAAAACGAATTGATTGATAACGATTAATTTCATATTTTAATCAGCTTCGTAGAATTAAATTATAATAAATTATCACGAAAGAAAGTTTAAAAGTAACCTAATAAGATACATTTACATTTTTGCCACTGCACTATAAATAAATGTTTTTATCATAAAAACTGATCTGCTTTTTTAATTTATTAATTTTGATGATTTCAACAGTTTAAAAGCAATTAAACTCTTCCAATTTACAAATTTACCGGCTCACTCATCGACAGAAAAAAACAAATTACTCGCACTGAAAAGCATTTTTAATTGCAATACGAAAACCACAGAGAAAAACAAGGAAACTACACCGACTCCGCTTCGTAACATCGGCCGAGCCAACAGGTGAGTCGCGCCTAATTGCCTGACGCACACAAAGCGGCGCCTCAAGATAGTAACGTGTAACGTCCGTCCCATCAAGTGGGTGAAAAACAATCGCAAGGCGCATGCGCGACGTCGGCTGCTGCCTGCCGGCGCCGGCACAAGAAAGTCGTGAGTCACACACGAGCGGAGCTCTCTGCTCGGCTCACTGCGCCAGTGCTTTTTCACAGCCAGCTGTCTCCCTTTAAATCACCAGCTCCGTTCTTCCATCGCGAAGAAAGTGCAGAGCCACCTTCACGGAGATCGGAAGCCGATTCGAGTTCCAGCCCAGGCGGCGGTGAATTCGTAAACACAAACAAGTGCGCGGTTCTCGCATGGGCGTTGTTGAGAGTGTGCGTGAAGAGAACAAGGAAGAGAACGAGATAGCCGCGGAGAGTACATGGCAACAGAAATACACGGCCGAGATCACAGCGAGGTGAGCGATTTTCGATTGCGGCCGCCTTATTTTTTCCGGGGGGAATCGATTAATAAGGATGATGTAATTGCGGGGGAACGCGAACGCGCTTTTTTTTTTTTTTTTTACAAGAACGCGCGCCGATAGTAAACAAGCCGGTTATATTTAGAAACAAAGAAAGTAGTCACACGCGACTGCTGTG
Organism: Ormyrus pomaceus; assembly: GCA_900474385.1. NCBI lineage: Eukaryota > Metazoa > Arthropoda > Insecta > Hymenoptera > Ormyridae > Ormyrus > Ormyrus pomaceus. The sequence goes on from UCOM01000138.1 coordinate 96,845, forward strand.
ACTGCTGTTTTGCTAAATATGAAGTGCCCTGGGCGATCGTTGAGCCGTTTCAAAATCTACTCTGTATAAAGCTTCCACTTTTTTTCAATTACTCAATGGGAATTTTTACTTTTGTTTTCGTTTGTTGCAAATGCATCCCTTTATTGAGTAACGATACGATTTTTTACTCTAAAAATAGAAAACTTTAATCAAACAGTTAATTTTGTCCAGCCAATGATTGTGCTGTTTTAAGTGCAGAAAGTGGGAAAACTAACTTTAGCGTAATTGAAACATTCTCGGGCCCCTTCGATAATCTACTTTAAAAATAAAACAATATATACACTGAAATAAAATGTCGAATTATCAGTAAGCCGATATTAAGTGAATTATCTCTTTCCTTTTTTATTTTTACTTTGTTTTATTAACAACTTGTCATTGCTTGATTGCTTTAAAAGCAAGTATTTTTCAAACACAGTGAAGAAATTTATTCCATCAACTTACTGAATACTTAATTTTAAATAATTTAAATTAATAAATCGAGAAAATCTGTTTTATCTTTAGATGCGATAAACGCAACATTATTAAACTTAATAATTCGATAAAACATTGTTACCCGAAATATTATTTGAATAAGTTTTAATACTATTTTTATATTGTTTACTGAATTTCAAGGTACAATGATATAACATTTCAACTGTCGATATTTTTATGAAAATAAAAGATAAATTACTTAAACACAATTTGTATGCGAGTTTACATTCCCACTTTCGATATTGCATACAATATCGTAAGATAATGAGGTACACTCAAGCATAAAAAATTCCGTTTGTACTGTGACGAACAATGTTTCATTTTACACGTATTTTGTAGTTCAATCTTTCCTATGATTCGTCACTTGCTAATTTTGTTAAATTTGATCATGTCTTTTTACAGATTTTCCGTTCTCACGAAAGCTTATGCATTATCCATAAGTCTGACTGCATACAAAAATATTTTCCTTTTAAAATCATACGCAATGTAACAGTTCTATTTTTGTTATAGGTAAACAAGTAATCAGAGGAAGCTGAAAAATGGACACCTCTCCGTATTTATTTGCGATACAAACGCTGGCCGGCGAAACCCCAGGTGATAAGTACAAGGAATTGCATACGATCGCCGCCCAGATAATTAACAGCGACGAAGAGAGGGCAGAGTTCTTAAAAACCGGTCATACCGAACGCGTGCCGCCGGCTCTGCTTCCTCATTTGCGAATCCTAGTAGGGAACAAGGTAAATCACAACGATGCAGTGATAGAAGCCTTACAGTCCGACGACATTATAGTAATCAAGCTAGCTTTAGGTGCCAGATGGTTCTTTCATAGCAAGAACGCTCACTTAAATGTGGAGTTTTTCGCGAACAAGATCGTGCCTTACATTAGCGTACGTACGAGGCTCGAACTCATTAAAGTTCTCACTCAATGCCTGACGAAAGAAACTAAAAAAGCCGAAGAATTCTTCGACTACTTCTTCAACGAGTATGGCCTTGAACAAGCTTCGCCGCTACTACTGGCTTGCGGTGAAGATTACGTTTACGAAAAAGTTTTGAAGCACAAGATCACTTTCCCCTCCAGGATACTTTACATTTTTTACCGTAAAAGTCCACGGCTAGTCATTCGTTACCTTCAACTGGGAAATAACAACAATGAACAAAATAAAGAAGATAGGAAGATTCACTCGATTTCTCTCTCGGAATATGCTAGTTTTCTCCCGATTCTGATTAAGAACAATATACAAGAATTTTTAGAGTTTTATGAAAATATCCATACACGTGTGTCGATACAGATAGGCAATACTAGAGCTGGATATTTTTTGAAGAATGCAATTGACGTCTTGATAAAAAAGCCGAAGATTTTTTTAAAATTACTGCCAATGAAGTTGGTGAACAATAAACTTACCGTGCAACAATTCGAAACCATGATTCAGAATTATTTTTCGGATAATCAATTTACAGTAGAGAATTTGTTCTCATATCTTAGTCATTATCCTCAAGAAAAAAAATTAAATTTCATGAAATACATTTACAAGTCCGTGTATAAAAAGGAACTGCTTGATGAAGAGCAAATTTTTGAGATACCAGAATTCTTTCAATCTTTGCCTTCGGATGTGCAAGAAAAGCTTGCAAAGAATAGTATAAAACCCCAAGAAGGAAGTGATGAATACTATGCATTAGTTTATCGTTTACCCCCAAAATTATCTATACCAATTTTGAAAGATAGAATAAATAAGCCTTCCGTTAATCCAAGATCACATTGGATCATATATATGCTTAATTCATGCAGCCTTTATGGTGATAAAGTTGCTTTGTTAGATGTTTTATATTATTATAATCAGCGTCATAAAAATGAACTAACTACTGTACTGAATCAGGTTTTAGATCAAATTTTCTTTAAGTTTGACGTCAAAACATTTGGCGAAAATCACTGGAAAGAATTAAGAAATATATTGCAAAGAGCCCATGTCAAAGATGAACTTCGTGCGTTAAGCAAATTAATTTACAAACGGCTAATTGGAGGTGCCCTTGACTTTTATCTAAAGAAGTGTAAGGATGCTGATGCCAATCTTGAGGATAAGAATATTTTACAAAACCTTTTAAATGTACTTATAGAGCAATATTTTGAAAAGGATCTAAAACTTAATTTTATACCGAATAACTCTGAAAGCAAATGGGATTATTTGCAACTTCTCTTAGTAGCAGTATCAACAAAGTATCCTGAATCACATAAGGTTTGGAGTACTTGTAATAACAAAATGTCTTTCACGTCGTATATTATAAAATTACTAAGTGACATCAACGATAGTGCTGAATTAAAGAAAAAATATGCAAATGAAATAAAACAGACTATATTAAATATTAAAAATGATACTTGGTTAATAAAGTTCATAAGATATCTTTTGGTTGAAGATGTTCCTAAAAAGCGCGAAAAAAATATTTTTAGACAAAGTTTGTATGATTACGATCGCCAACTGTATCAAGAATTAATTGATGAAAATCCGGAGTTAATAAACGACGTAAAAACCAGTGACGCATCAGCTCTATTAAAGCAGAACTTTTTCAAAATTTTGGATAAGTGGGAGCAATATCTACGTGCTTGCAGAAAAAATCTACATTTACGATGTAAAGCTACTAGAACTTTTGTTGCTGCCACCAAATGGTATAAGGACTTACCAATCAAATTCGTTAATCAGTGTCTACTCGAGATCGAAGAAGACGGAAGTACTCTTATACTAGGAATCTTATTAGAAGGTGAAGTCTTGGGTAAAATCTTTGAACCCTACCTCCCGCAAGATAAAAAACTGGATGTAGAAGATGAAAATGCGAAGGAATCATACAAAATTACCTCATCTTTACCCAAGGCGATGAATTTCGCCAACCCTCCGGTAGCTTTAAAAGTCATTCTTGCACTATGCAAAGGCGATTTCGTCCAGCTTGCGACGCAAACCATGAGAAGTACAGGTCAGCGCATACCTGCAAACGAAGTTTTAAATTTCGGCAAATCGCTCGTTGATAATCCAATTTCGGTCAAGAAGTTGGGAATTCGCTTGGTTTTACAGGTTGCTTCGAAAAATGAGACGCAACAATTTTTGAATTACATTTGGGAGCAAGAAAAAAACCTTTCAATTCGAGAAATTGTGGCTAAAATGATTTTCGACTTTTTCATGCAACAGCCGAGCAACGAATCTTGGGAACTGATGAAGCTTTGCATGACTAGTGTTACCGCTACCGAGATGCCCATTTTAACTAGTTTATCATCGATTAAAAACGTGGATATGAAGTACGTTGCTGTATATACCGATGCGTTCGTTAAGCATGTAGAAACATTACCAGAAAGCGAGATGATGAATGAATCATCAAAAAAGAATTTGATCGTCGATCTAGTGGACGGTATTACCTCTAGACAGTTGTGTGTTTTTCCAGAGGATCTGTTAACTTATATAATTAAAAAATATTTCTTTGCGTACAGTACTAACTTCACGATTAATTTGTATTTATTTTTGGATGAAACTAAAATCGAGCAAAGATTAGACACCATAACCGAAATTCTAAGAGAGGAAATCAAATTGTTTGATAAACCTGATATTAGTCAGGTAAAACCATATTACTACTATCCTGCTAATCGTCAAATTCGAGATTTCTTCCGAAGTATAGTACAAGCGTTTCACAGAAAACCTTCTAAATCTTTAAGTTTGTTATTGATAGATAGATTATTGTCACTATTTTTAACAAATGTTTTGCAACCTGTTCAAGAACCAAATTCATTTATAACATTGGTCACCTTAAAAGCTGTTGTTGAAAACGAGGGATATAGAGAATTTGGCAAAAAGTTTGCTGTGGAAATTAGAAATATAGTTAAAGTACTAGGAAGCGAGTTATTCTTGAATGATATTATAGATGTTATGCAATATTTACTTATTTATAATAATATTTACTCAGAAAATGATAATCAAAAATTATATACCAATGTGATCTATGGTTTGGCCGAAGCCGACATTTTTGCGGCAGATTTAATAGCCATAAAGTTGCTTAAATTTGTCCAGAACTATGAATGCGAAGTCTGTAAAGATTTGATTGATAAGTGGAAAAAATCAGGTCATCCTGCAATTCAAGCAGCCCTCAGTAATATTATAAATGACAGATACTAAAGTGCCAATTTATTATTGCTTTTTAATTTATCTATTTATTTTAACCAGTAATTAATGAAGGCTTTAAAAATTATAAACTGATTATAAAAAAAAAATTTACGATATGCATAAACTATAACAGACAAAAAACAATATTTGCAGATCGGAATAAGTATCCATTCAAAGGATGGTAATGGATGATAATAACAAATATTGAGTGCTTAGTTTTAGAGATAAAGGGCAATAATTAACATCAGTTGATTAAAACTCATGGACCACAATAGAAGATAGAATGCTCCCCACAATATTCTAATTTCTACTGCAGACATCTAAACAATTAATTTAAAATATCTGTTTAAAGAGATGAGACAGATTTTGAGGAAAAAAAAACATTACAAATTTTTTCATAAGACATTTACTTGTGATGTTAAAAATGCTAAATACAAATTAACTTTGAAGATTGTATAACACTCAAGTCTCGAAAGAATCTTGGTAATTTTTAGCTCAAAATATTCTTAATTGTTAAATAATATTTAGAAATATGTAGCCTAAGCTGAAAAATTATATTATGAATTATAAACTTTTGTATAAATTGTACCAACATTGATAGTACATAAAAAAATGTTCGAACTTTGAAGTCTGTGTAATAAATATGTGAATACAATTTTTTAAATTTCCGTGCCTTTTTAAAATAATATTTTGATAATCCCTAAAGGTATGATACCTGCCTAAATTAAGATACCTTTTAAAAGATTTAAATAGGAAGTTAAGTGTATAAAAAATATTTTTTTTACTTATTATTTTTTAAATACTTAAACATTCGATACATATTTGTGTTAATGATAAAAAAATAAAGATTTAATTTGTTTTAAAAATACTTCAACAGATTATACCGAACTGCACGACTGTGATACGAAAAATAGAAGTTAATAAGGATTTAATAATAGAGAGTACTTACTTTACATAATATTATTTGCTTGTAATACAATTTTTAAAATAATTTTTTTAAATACATAATGCAACGCGTTTATTTCAAGAAAGCAGAAAAAGTATGCGATGATATTGAAAATCTAAAGCTCTATCACAGGGCTGTTTTCAATTAGTATAATTGTTTAAATTACCGGCTGAGTAATATTTCGGAATAATCACACGCTCTAATAATATGTATTACAAAATTACTATAAAATTTTAGGAAAAAATTTTCAAACTGAAAAAAATATATGAATTAATTTATATCATAAATCAATTACATTCTACATTTACAACTTATATCTGATAAACATATTACTTTACTATAACTCGTATCTTTAATAAATAAACTTACAACAAAATATCGTTATTAAAGTTTCATTCTTTAAAGATTCCCAACAGCTAACAACGAACTGATTGCATAAAATATGATCACCTAAATAAAATACATCTAAATAATATTATCCATCTTCTCCCGTGTACTTAGCTTCAAGAGTTCACGAAACATTTAAAAAATGTGTTTCATTTTCATTTTGACAATGCTGCTTTGTTGTAATCTCACTTAATTTAGTCTTCTTGAATAAAAAAACAATCTGCCCATCCTTACCCGCAAAAGGTGAGTCATCTGTATATGTTACACGCACTCGAACTACTATACAGCCAAAAAAGAAATAAAATACAGTAGTTTGTACGCATGCGTTACCTTGGACAGCAGACAGCTTCGCGAGCCGGCAACAGAACCACGTGAGTCACTCCCGCACACGGAGCGGCGCTCTCCGCTACGCGAGCGGTGTTCTTTCGACCGCTAGGACAGTTGTTATACTTTAATTAACCATTGGAATTTTACAAAAAGTGTCGATTAGCGGGAAGCAGAGGATAAGTGTAATACGTTACGAAGGCGGCAAAAAATATTGCACTGACGTTTTTTGGGCAATCCAGACTTTTTTGCGTGTAAGTGATTGGTTTAGCTTTCTCTCTAATTTTGGCATGGACTGGTTTATGCACATAATAATTTTTATAATATATATTTTAATTGTGCATGATTTAGCGTAGCCCAACGTATCATATATAAATTTTGATGATTATAAAGTGTGCAAAATGTTAAGTGAACGATTTTTATATGCTCAAGACAACCCTGACTCTAATTTTACGGGGATGCTCTGTCGTGCAAAGTGACTAATTGGGGAAAACCGCGATGATGCTTTCAAGTTCGCATAAATAGTATGGACGTGTATTTATAAATAAGATATTGATTGACATGACATTTGATATTATATTTTGTAAGTGAAAAAGGGGGCGAATAATTAAGGCCAGTAGAAATTTATAGACTTAAAGTAGTAACTAAATTGATTATTTCTAAATAAAAAATTGATTTCAATGATTGATTTAGATTGCCCTTTACATTATTCTATTTTTGCTTATAAACAAACATTTATAATTATCGATATTATATTTATAAAATTCCTCTTCAGCGGAGTACTTTGAGAAGAAATTCACAATTAAAATCAGTTTTCATTATTTGTTACAGGTAAACTATAACTTAACTTACTAAATGGATGTCTCACCTCACTTATTTGCCATTCAGTCGTTGGCTGGCGAGACCTCGAGTAATAAGTACAAAGAATTACACTCCATAGCTACTCAAATAATAGAAAATGACGAAGAAAGGAACGACTTTCTAAAAACCGGTACCACCGATCGCGTACAACCAGCATTGTTTCCATACTTGCGCATCCTCGTCGGTGACAAATTGAAGCTGAGCGATGCTGTAATAGAAGCTCTAAAATCAAGTGACTTATATATAATCAAGCAAGCATTACGCGCCAAGTGGTTCTTCAACGAGTCCAACCCTCTGATTACCGTAGAATTTTTGGCGACCAACTTACCTTTCATGACTTTCCGAACGCGACTAGAACTTTTTAAAACTCTTGCTCGTCGCTGCTTGATGAACGATACCAAGAAAGCCGAGGAATTTTTTAAGTACTTTGTCAATGAGTATTATAACTATAAACAAGCGTCCCCTCTACTTGTGGCCTGTGGCGATGATTTTATTATCGATACCATTTTGAAATATGGGATCCTTCTCCCACACAGGGTTCTCCGCTTGCTGTACTTCAAAAGTCCGCAGTTAGTTATTCGTTATCTGAAACTGGGATATAAACGGGAAATCGAGGATGAAAGCGAAGAAGAAGAAGAGTCTGGCTATTCAACTCCCTCCTTCTTGGGGAATACAGAGTGTAAAAAGCAAATGCTAATTTGGCACAGCTTTCGAAGATTTATACCCACTCTCATTAAGAATAATTTAAAAGATTTTATAGAAGTATGTAAAATCATGTGCAACGAATCGCATTTTGATATAAAGTTTGAGAAAAAGCTAGGGCGCAGGAGAGCTGAATATATTTTTCAAAATGGGCTGAATTTTTTTCTGGAAAATTCGAACTTATTTCTCAGTATTATGCGACTTGAATTCGTGAGAAATAAACTTGGCGCAGAGCGGTTGGAAACTGCGCTCAAAGTTTATTTTGGTGGAAATTACAGATATTTTACAATACGTCAGCACCTTGAATTTATTTCCTCCCACCCAAAAGAAATGAGATTAAATCTACTTGTAACGTTGTACAAATCAATGGAAGAGAACTCTTTACTGAACGATGTGAACATATTTTATTACCCCGAAATCATTCAGGTAATGCCTTCGGACGTCCAAGAAAAACTGGGAAGAAATAGTGTTATAAGAGATGAAGAGGGAATAAACTATCACCACTTGCCACCAAAATTGTCTATACCGATATTAAAATTAAAAATCAAAACAATTTTTAACAAATCACCAGACTATTGGATTAGATGCATGATTGAGTCGTGCTGTATTTACGGAGACAAAGAGGCACTTGCGGACGTACTAATTTATTACAACCAGCAGTACGAAAATGAAGAAGATGAGGTTTTAGATAGGGTTTTAACCAAACTTTGCAGTAAATTTGACGTCAAATCCCTCGAAGAAAAGCACTGGGTAGAATTGAAGAATATTTTACTAAAAACGCATATTAAAGGGGAGGTCGCAATAAATAAAAAGGTATGGATTCAACTTCTTGAAGGTGCGCTTGAGTTTTATTTAAAAAAGTATAAAACTACAGCAGATACTGAAGATGAAAAAGTCTTCGAAAGCTGCTTTAGCAAATATTTAGAATACTATTTTGAAAAAAACTTAGTCTTTAATTTTCAACCGGAATGTTCAAAAATTAAGTGGAACTACATCCACCTGCTTTTATCAGAAGTATCAGCAAGGTATCCTGAATCGTCTCCTGTTTGGAATACCGATAGAAAGCTTACATTTACAATTCACGTTTTGGAGTTACTCATTGATCTGAAGAGGTGTGATTTAAACGTCGAGTTGAAAAATCAATATGCAAACGAAATAAAAAACACAATTTTCAAAGTTGAAAGCCACCATTGGTTGATGAAATATGTAAAAAGTCTCAGAGATAACAAGCGTTTAGTGGAGACTCTGCGATCCTATGATCCTACATTGTGTGAAGCTTTAATCGACAAAAAACCAATTGCAAAAGTCACAACAAACGAAGCGTTACATGTTTTAAAATCCAATTATAAAGCAGTTTTAGACCGTTGGCAGGATTACCTTGACGATTGTAGAGAATTTTTGGTAAAAAAAAGGCAAAAGTGTACTAGAAATTTTATTGCTGCCACAAAATGGTATCAAGACTTGCCGATAAATTTCATTAATCAATGCCTCATTGAGATTGAAAAAGATGGAAGCACTCTTGTACTGGGGATCTTATTAGAAGGTGAAATTTTAAGTAGAATGTTGGAACCCTGTATTCCAAAGGATGAACAAGCAAATCTCGAAGACAAGAACTCGGAAAAAGTAGACTATATTGCCCTGAAAAAAAAATACAATATTACCTTTTCTTTAGCAAAGTCGATAAATTTTTTTAACTATCCAGTAACTTTAGAAATCATCCGTCCGCTATGCAAAGGAAGCCTGTTCGCAGAGCAACGCTTACTTGTAAACATGTTCTTCGAATACGTAAAATCACTTATAAGCAATAACATTTCTGAAATGAAAGTGGTAATGCGCTTGGCTTTAAAAGTGGGATCCATAAATGAATTGTGTGAAATTTTTATGCTTATCTGGAGTCGTAATAAATCAAAGGATCTGTCCATTCGTAAAATGCTGACAAAACGGATTTACAATCTGTTTAAGCGTTTTCCAAGCGAACGAACTTTTGAGCTGATGAAGGCTTGCATAAACGGTCTTACTGGTCATGATTATCCGATTCTAATAGATTATGCATGTGATCTCGAAGAAATAGATTATAGATTTATTTGTCAAGCTATAGAAGTATGGACAAAGAGGATGGACGACTTAATAATGGTGGAAACGTTAGATGGGTTTCGGAGGAGGTCACTGAAAGAACTTGTGTTGCGTGAATTAAAACCCGAAATCGTGCTTGGTTGTCCAGAAGATGTAATAACAAATATTGTTAAGCAAAATATCTTTCTTCTTCCTTTGAGTATAACAATGGATACTTATCTATTTATTGACGAGCACAAATTTGAGTCTAGGTTGAACATAATCATGGAGGTACTGGAGAAACAATCAAAATTAAATGAATTAGATTCGAATGACGAGGACTGTAAAGACATTTCAATTAACCTTGAAACTCTTACTTTCTTTAGGGAACTGACAAGCGAAGTAAAGTATAGAAACAAGCAAATGTCTGCAAAACTGTTTGATAGATTATTGACTCTATTTTCAACAAGTTTACGACTTGAGGAATCACCAGAATTTTTCATAAAATTTACTTTGTTTAAAAGCTACCTAGAAGCCAAGGACGCAAAAGCATTTGGCACTAAGTGTGCCAAGGATATCCAAAACTTGGTAAAATATTTTGGAAGCGACATTGTTTTTAGTATTATTGAGGAAAGTATGAGAAAGATGGATAACATTTCCAGTAATGATCAACATATTGAAGAAAGTGTAATAGTGTCTGTGATGAAAGGCTTAGTTGGGTTCTGGTACGTTAATGCGAAATTTAATGTCCATTAAATTACTTAAATACGAGAAGAATCAATGCAAAGACTTAATCAGCTGCTGGAAAAAATCGGAGGAGTTATTGATATTAGTCACCCTTAATAATCAATTATACCAAAGGAACTAAAATTATTGCAACAGAAATAAATTGTTTCACCCAGACATTTATCAAATATAAGATATTTATTTTTTATAATAAAGCGTATTTGTAAATAAAAGATGGTTTTATGAATTTATTAATGATACATTTTTTAAAATGTTTTTTATAATAAATAAGAACTCATACTTATAGAATTCAAACTGGTTTAATTATTTTATAACTCATTTAACCTTAATTCCACTTTTTCATAACTATATTATTGAGAAGAAGAAATAACATTCTTTATGTTTTTCATTATCCTTTATTTTATTTTGACAAATATTACTTACATATAAATATATTTAAGGCGGATGTTTTATCGCAATTTTAGTTTGAGGTATGTAATTACGATATTTTAGGCACCACAACTGCATTTAATTCAAACAAATTTGAATGTTAGGAACACGCAAATTACAATACAGTATAAAAAATTGGATGTTGAAGAAATTCGCACTCTTAAAATATAGTCTATTGCTTGGTAAAAACAGTTTACAAGCGCCCTTTTTATTATAACTATCGAAACTTAAAAAACTTTCTTCGTTAAAAAAAAATTTAATTGATTTAATAATTGATGTATTGTCGTTGACTTGTATATGGACACTTATTTCTTTATTATATATGTATATTATATGCACTCGCTAAATATCATTTTTAAATAGATAATTTATTTAATATTGTATGTTGGACGTACAATTTCAAAAGACAAGATCCACAAATTTGACTAAAGGCTTAGATGCACATCACATATAGTTTCTAAAATTAAAATTCTTTAAGTTAATTTTGGCACATTGAGCAATAAGTAATTAATATTAAACACTATATATTGTTTAAGTTTCCTCATTTGTTAAAAAAAACTACTAAATATTTTGCTTCTTAATTTATATATAAGTATTTTCTAGAGTTATATCTTTGTAATTAAATTAAGAAAATTAATGTAATACATATTTTTAGCAGATTGTCAAAGACAGGCACAAGCAGAATAATTATAAAATATATGTGGAATCTGTCAGTACAATTATTCTAGATTACAATTATATGATTTAGACATATAGTTCTTACTTCCGCGCACAAGCAAGTTTTCTTTTATTAGCATTTTTACTAAGGCTTTGTCATTTTAATGCACTTGTTACATAGGCATTTAATACTCAAGGCAACCTAGTTATTAATTATTTATTTTTACCATGTACTGAATATCTTAAAGGCTAATTTGGCAGTTTCGATTATTTTATATTTATTTCTAAGATGCTACTGATACTAACTGCTTTTGTATTAAGTCACTTGTGTATAACGATGACCGTCATTAGTAATACATGATTTTTATTATTGATCTTATTGTTCTTCATTATTGTACTTTTACTTTTAATTATTATTGATTGCTTAAGAGTATTCTTCTTGATTCAACAGTTAAAAAATGATTTATCATCTAAAAGAAATAACAATACAAAAACGGAGAAAAAACAGTTCCAAAAGAATGAATGAACCGTAAATGCATCATTCAATTGTTTATTGCAACTAAATATAAATAATACTGCTTCTAATATTACTAAGAAAGACACAGTCTCAAATAAATTCAGCCTTTAGAAAGAATAAATATAAATAATCTACCTTTTTCTGCTTTCTCAAGATTTTGAGATTATATTATTTTCTACTTTCTTTCATATTTAAACATTTTTGGTTATAATTAGATTTGTCTATCTTAAGTTACACTAATTACTTTCATGTGTTATTTTTTCATAAACGTAAGATTACGTGATATTTGTATGAGCAATACTTGATGCACAGGAGGACTTACTGATTATTGACTTGTCATTGATATAAATAGATTAATTATTTTTTAATTTGGCAACTGAATAGTTTAAAAATTATATTTAATTTCTATATTTAATAATACTAGGTAATACGTGTAAGTAAATGTTAAATAAATACTTCCAAATATCACCGTCTTTCTTTTTTAGCCTATGAGATCAAGTAGATAAATAAATCGTCAACTAAACATTAAAAAGATTAATTTTAAACGCATGTTTAAAACCTGTGGTAAATAAATAATGTTAATCATTGCACAAAAAGTTCTCATTCAAGAAAATTGTTTATACCCTAATAAAGCAAAAAACGTATTAACTTTGCAGAATGGTAATTAAAGATAATTAATCCGTTATTATTTATTGCTTTTTTACCTTTTCCTTAAGATTAGAAAAAATTCTTCAAATATATTAAATAAAAGTATTCAATTAGCTCCTATGAAAATTCAAAATTCAAAAATTTTTCTTCAAATAGTATTTTAGATTTTTCTAAATCAATTTTAAGTCACGTTTATGTAATTCAAGACACATAGATCAATTAAACAATTGACTTTGAGTCAGATTATGATGATTGCTCACTTCTGTAATAAATATATATTTGTATATCATGTTGATTTGTGTATTCTTTGACAAAGAACTTGACTTTTCCAAGAAACTGTTATTAACTAATGAAAAATTATAACTGAAAATACGTTAAAGTTAACCTTTAGAGGACGGGATGGCCCCTATACGGGCCATGCCCATGATAGACACTTTACCTATGTTAGTTTTGAGATATTAAATATCACATTTATCCAATTTCTATAGAAAAGCAAGAGAAATAAAAAATCCCAAATTCCCGTACTCTAAAGGTTAAATGCTAATACTCACTCTTGCAGCTGTGTATTACAGGCCAGCCGTTAAAAGTATTGGTATATATCAGTTGCCAGCAGTATCAGTTCAAGTTTGAATGATGACTGCAACATATAATTAATACAAAAGAATCAATTCTTTTTTTGAATAATGATGATTAAAAAAAATAACTAATTTTATTTTTCAAAAGAAGATACAACAGAGCTACATAATTAAGAAAATTAATTATACTTATCTAATAATTGTAGATCTTGCCTGTCTCTTATCTTTCTCTTGTGAAGATAGCTATAACTACTTTAATACACAAGTAGTTATAAGCTTGAATACCTCGCAAAGTCAACATCTTGTGTTTTAAGCTGTCAGCTGATTTCCTTCTCTCTTTCTCTACTGAAAATACAAGAATTCTGCTTTACCGATCGCACATTCCCGTGACCATTGACGTGACAGTAATCATTTGTTACCTAGCACGGATGCAAATGTGGATTTTATACTTCAGGTGCTGAATCGGTCACGAAGTACTAACTTTTTAGTAAATCAACCTTATCATAAACTTTGAAAACTTCATTATACTACACTAATTCACTGGTTAAGCATCTTGTACTTGTGTTTTCATCTGTCAGTTGCTTGGGCGTGTGATCGGTAAAACAGAACTTCTTTATTTTCAGTAAAGAAAGAGAGAAGATCAGCTGACAGGTGAAACAAAAGATGTTTAACCAGCCTTTGTGAGGTATTCAGGCTTATAACTACTTGTGCATTAAAGTAGTTATAGCTATCTTCACAAGAGAAAGATAAGAGACAGGCAAGATCTACAATTATTCGATAAGTATAATTAGTTTTCTTAATTATGTAGCCCTATTGTATCTTTTTTTGAAAAATAAAATTAGTTGTTAAAAAAAAAAAAAAAAAAAATTGATTCTTTTTTATCAATTATATGATGCAGTCATCATTCAAACTTGAACTGACACTGCTGGCAACTGATATATATCAACATTTTTAACGGTTGGCCTGCAATACACAGCTGCAAGAGTGAGTATTACCGGCACTACAGGTGTGCAATAAATAATAATTCAATATTTTCTATGCTTCAAATCGAATAAGAATATAATAGTTTCATTTTTGAAGAAACCTTATTCAGAAATTATGTAAAAGTGATCCTTCTTGATTTGTGTTGCAGGTTTACAGCTCGAACTTCAGAACTTCTTGATGTTCTGAATTTTCCAGTGGACTCTCTCAACACATAGGCACCTTTAAAAGATGTTAGAAAAAAGCTCCACCCTATGAAGTCGCTTTATCGAACTAGGAGTAGTATAAGATCATTTTACACAATCGGACTTGCTACAAACTTACCTGTTGACATCCGCTACATAAAAGGTAATATTTTAAATAAATTGTTATTTAAATAAATTTGACCTTGAATTTCAACGGTCATTTAAAGATCAGAGTGATTTTTGTAAATGGTGCCACTTTTTTGTCGCCGGATTCGAAGAGAACGTGAAATTTTGTTAGAAATGATATTTAATTTTTTCTTTTTTTTTTCCTTAAGAAGTCAAATCAAGGTCGTGTTAAAAGAATTACTCAGAAGCTGATTGATTAAATGCGTTTGGTCTACTTCTTACACTTTCAGATTTTTATTTATGAGGCTACTTAAAAAATGTTTTTACGCAACGGCTAACTAGAGACGTCATGGAAGACCGTATTCATCGAGTTTGCGCAGCGATCCCAAGAGACATTTTGCTAAGAGTAATAGTACATCAATAATAGTATAACATTTTCGGAGGAGATTAAATTTGTGCCTTGAAGTCAATGGAGTCAACTTCGAACATTTGCTTCGTGGTTACTAATTATAATTGTTATAATAGTGAGAGACGAAAGGATTCACGATAAACAAGCACCGCAAAAGATACAACTTACTACGTCCACGTCGTTGTTTCTGGGTAATACTGAAAAAAAGATAAATGTATTTAAACAAACAGATTCTGAAGGCCCTTTAAAAACTTGACCTTCATTTGACCTTCTCAAGGTCAAAATGGAAAATTTAAAAATATAATTTTCTCACATAAAATTTCCCGCTGTCTTATAATCCAGTTTCAAAAGTAGGTGGTCTCATTTTAAAAAATCACTCTGATCTCCAAAATGACTTTAAAAACTGACTTCAAGGCAAATTCATTAAATTAGAAAAATGATCCTATTGTCATGAACAAGTTCTGTCTGAATTATTTTTCTGGATCTGGTTTACCTACGGAGAAATTTGAATGGGTACCATAAAATAGCCCATCTAAATAAGTTGTTAAATCGATATAAATTCGTAAATATATTGTCAAAAAAGTTAGAAGGACAGTGGAAAGCTCAGCCATCTATAAAGATAAAGCTGTAAGTAGCTATAATGTTCAACCAGCTACATTACCAATTCCCAACGAGAGAAATTTAATTGTTGGCAAGAGATACAGAAATTAAATTTCGGTGGAATTGGGTGAATTGAGTTGAATCAATGTTACCAATGTTGTCGTATGGGCCGGGACAATAACATAAATTCATTTATAGCATGAAGATATATCAAAACATAGTTTGGAAAGAAAATTTTATTTAAAATATTGTATAACAATAACTGCTCATGTAGAACTGATCAGATTTATCATTCCAGACCCACACATACGTTTAAAAAATGCATAAAAACCCATGCGTCATAAAACGCATTCTTAAACTCTAAATAATTTTTATTCCGAATAAAGCGGAAATCTTTGTAAATTTATATTAACTTTGTATTCATTTTTAGGCTTTAAATATTCTTAATTTGTTAAATATTATATTATTCAATTAATTGTTAAAGTAAAACTGTGTATGTATGTATATATATATGTAATAATTGGATTTTAGTGAATGCCACAACTCATCTGATCGTATAAAAGTACGTGTTTGGGACGAAGACAATGACTTGAAATCAAAATTACGGCAGAAGCTGACTCGCGAAAGTGACGACTTTTTAGGGCAAACCATAATTGAGGTGCGTACACTTAGCGGAGAAATGGATGTTTGGTATAATCTGGAGAAACGTACGGACAAGTCGGCAGTTTCCGGCGCAATCAGATTGCACATAAGCGTAGAAATCAAGGGTGAAGAAAAAGTAGCACCTTATCATGTACAATACACCTGTTTGCATGAAAATCTTTTCCACAGTTTATGTGAAAATAACGATGGCATGGTAAAACTTCCACAAGCAAAAGGTGATGATGCATGGAAAATATATTTCGATCCACCGGGAGAGGAACTCGTAGATGAGTTTGCGATGCGCTATGGTATTGAAAGCATTTACCAAGCCATGACGTAAGTAATATTTCTAAAGTAATGCATTAAAGTATGTTATATACAGGTAAAATATTATGTCATATATATTTTGCAGACACTTCCATTGTCTTTCAACGAAATACCTTTGTCCAGGTGTACCAGCAGTAATGTCATCATTACTCGCTAATATAAATGCTTATTATGCTCACACAACAGCAAGCTCAGCAGTATCGGCTAGTGATAGATTCGCAGCTAGTAATTTTGGGGTGAGATAATTACGACCTATTTTTATTTGTCAAAATATATTTCTTATAAAAAAATGTTTAACCTGCATAATACAATTTTTTCATTTTTAAATTATATTAATATTAAATCTACATTATGCAGGTTGTCTTATTTTAAAAATTGTATCCAAATATTTAGTCAGCGTAAAATTTCGACAAAATATTACTCGAATAAAAGTTGCTTAGTTTTGAGGAAAAATCTGATAATGTCTTTGAGTTTCACCTTCACGTCGACTATCAATTTCTTGTTGAAGGTCAACTCATGTTTTTCAAGGGAAGGGGGGAACCCTTATTTTTGACTCCGAATTTTGAAAAGGAGAGAAATTTTACATTTAGATATGTTGAGTCAGTATTACCCCCAGATATCATTTAAAGATCGAATTAATTTTCAAATTACCTTGATAATCGAGATTAAAATAAAAGTCAAGGACATTACACTGAAAGTATTTCAGGATCGCAGCAATACAAACTTCTTAACTGCTGCAGTTCTAAAAACTTTGAATGAATAGAGATATTGACTTAATTCAGATATAATTTAACTTTTAAAGTTAAGGACTACGAAGCAAATTAAACCAAGATGCCTTTTTCTTGAAACAAGTTACATTTGATAATAATATTAAAACAGTTTTATATCCTAGGAATTGTAAAAAATCAATTTTAGAATCTTTAGAGCACCAGTTTCAAATGGTGTGTACGTGATGCACACGCTGATAAAGAGATTTGTTAATGAAACTAACGCATTCTGTAGTTAGTATCAACGGTACTTGCTCAGGAATTGTGATAATTCCATTGTGGGGGCTCTAGTAACTCCAATTTCGAACGCCTGTTATTACGACCCGCGAATCTTGAAGTCAAGCGCGTACGCATAGCTAATGAAATTGAAGGCGGTTATTTTCTATGAAACTATAGTAGTTCCAACATTTGGGACTCTGAGAATCAATTTTGGAACCGACCGAATACAATATCCATTTAAGTATCAAAGTTTTTTAATTGAGCGCGTACATATCACTTTTAAAATCAAAAACATTCGCTATCTCGGGAACTGCAATCGTTGTTAGGTTGGAACGCTCAGAGTTCTAATTTAGAATAACAACTATCGCAAAACTATCGCAATAAAGTAAAACTAAATTAAACTATTATTAAGTTCAATTTATTTAGGGCTAAGAGAGTTTTTAATAAATTAAACGTTTCCAAGCCGAAATTTCTTTCAGTGTATCAAACGTCGGAAAATACTACGCTGAATAAATATTTGGGTCATATTTTTAAAATGGGACAACTTGTATACTACTATAATTATTGCAGTTAGTATTATCCACAAAAATTTCTGTTACTTTTCAACTTCCTTATGGTGGCAGCTTTTAAAAACTGCTTTTTAAAGTATATCTGAAAACGTTTTGTTAATCACCCAGACTTGCGTGCGGAACCTACCGCGTCTCTTAATCAACCATTTCTGAGAAAATTTTTTTCTTTCAATTCAGTGCGTCGCTACTATGCCTGTATGGTAAAGTACAATATTTTAAGAATGATTCGTTAGATTTTATTATATATGATTTTTTTTTTTAGAATTTACTATTATTAAATAACTAATTTTTTTTTATTTCGTAACAAAATTTTGATAAGCCATTTATAAAAGCCAATCCGCAACTCCCGGTGGAAATAGCTAAATTTTTAATACACTTATTAATCTCCTGATCAAAGGTGTCAAAGGGCACAAAGTCTGAAAATGATCAGTTTCCAAGATGTAGAAGATTAAAAATACGAATTGACAGTAAATAATACATTTATATGCAGAACGTTTCAAAAATATGTCAAACGGTATACCCGCAAATAGAGAACTAAGCAAATATTTTCTGTACCATTTTCACCAGCGGTGTATAGAATTTGAGTAATTAAAAATTAAAAAAATTAAGTCGATCAGAAATTGGCGTGTCCGCTCGAGAAGGCGAGAGACAAGGAAAAAAGGCGTAGTTAATTATCGTTCGTTGTCCAAGAATAAAAGTATGGTCGAGGGTAATACATGAACCCTGGAGAGAGAAAAATAGAATCATTACCCACAGGACCGACTCGAACCATTTGACCGCGAGTCTCTGAAAGAAACAAAGATAAAGTCTCCGTTGATTAGATATTCGAAATAAAAACATTTCTTTCACAAAGAACCCCGCCGGGTAAGCATGACAAAAATGCGCTTAATGAAATCTTGATTCGGATTTGATGGACCTTTTTATCATCAAAAGTTATGAACTGACCTAAATTTTCAGTCCCTTAGACCCATTAGGAGTTTAACGGGAGACCGCTTTGTTGTTTTTGTTTGTTCATCATATCTCCGTCAAATTTCAACGTAACACAAAGTTTTTTGTTCATACCTGTAACTTCGAAAAAATTCTGGAATCATTTTTGTGTTGAAATTAATGCGTATGAATTTTTTCAGATTTATTCAGTTGGTAGAAGGGGTTAAAAACATTAAAAATCACTTTTTCAGAGTTTACATGACTACTCAATATCCGGATAGTGTATTTTGTATGTTGTCGCGCTCACCTTGCGACGCGCAAGTGCACGTTCGCTTCGTATTCCACGAATCTCGTCATTTCTTGCGATTGAGCGCGTGCGACGGCATCGGCCGGCGCGCACACGCTAACATCTTCGCGATAAATTCTTTCTGTATTTTTGTTCATTAGAGAGAATAAACTGTCGTTCAACTATTTTATCTAATTATCGTTTGGTTATTCCGTGCTGTCCTTATTCCTTGTCTGCATTTGCCCCGAATACTGCCACTCTCTGCGGGAGTATAATCGCGACGATCATACTCACGCTGAGCGGTTGAGCCCAGCTAGGACCGGTCGGAGTAGCGCGTAACACTCTCTGTTACACGCGCACACATCACACCATTTCATCGAAGCGAGAGGCGGCGAAGCCTCCCGCGTTGTAACGAGCCGCGGCGATTCGAGGGACGGGTCGTCGTCAGGGTGCTCTCGGAGCGGTGGAAGGTAAGAGCTGCCAAGCACTAGGTGTGCTATATTTTTCTCGGGAGAGTATAGCGGCTAAACCTCTCCCGTTACAAAGTGAATATTAAACAATAAATAATTAATAATTAATAACTTGCTTATTAAACAGAAATAATTTATTACTATGTACAAATGTAAAAAAAGATTTGGATTATACATGGTATTCAAAAAGTATGGATACCCCTGAATAACTTTCCAAGATTACATTCTCCAAAAAAATGGTTCAGACAAAAATTGTAGGGTTTTGTCTAAGGAATTAATTTATGACCTTATTTTTCACCTCAAGGTCATTATTGCAGTCCATTTCAAGGTTAAATTTTAGTTTTGATACAAAAACTTTAACCCCCCGAGGTCACTTTCACGTAAATTCAAATACGTATCTGAACATAAAATTTTCCGATCTTTTCATTTCCAGAATGAAAAAAATAGGGGTATCCATTTAAAAAAAAAGTTGACCTTGAAAGAACCTTAAACCTGCAAAGTATTCAGGGGTATACATACTTTTTGAACATTTTGTATAATAGATTGAAGTAAAGCATATTGACATTTTTGAAAATAACGGGAAATAAATATACTTCCTTAAATTATTTGACTTTACTAGTTTGCAACAAAAGTGGAGTTTTCAATTTTTTAAATTAAAAAATATACTCAAAATTTTTCAATGTCGTACCAGTGGTGGTTTCATGAATTCAAAGAATATACCGGAAAATCGAATTTTTTAATTGGTCTAGCAAGCAAATGCA
This sequence comes from Ormyrus pomaceus, assembly GCA_900474385.1. NCBI lineage: Eukaryota > Metazoa > Arthropoda > Insecta > Hymenoptera > Ormyridae > Ormyrus > Ormyrus pomaceus. The sequence continues at coordinate 117,605 of UCOM01000138.1, forward strand.
CTTATAAATATCTGAATGAATTTCAGGAAATTTATTTTTGTAGGAAAAAATTAAAAAAAAACACTATCCGGTATAACGGGGTACTTTTCAGTAAAGCTAATAAATAATCTCTAATTTATTATTTATTTTAGCCGGGCGTCTCTCATACGCTCCGGCCTAACCGTATACAACGCTACGGTCCCCTTCTTCTTGAAACCGCAGCTTTTTCCCTGTCAGCTGCTATATCTTCCTGCCAGCTGGCTGAAATCCGCGAAAGTTGATTGTCGGTAGCGGGGGAATTCGCGGAAAAGGAACTCGTTCAATAGTCAGTCGTTAAATTAGATAAAATTGGCTCACGCCGGTTGCGTGAACCGTTTATTAAAACGACAAACAAAACAAATGGAAAAAGAAATATAAAGTTATGTTCCGCAAGCCGAGACTGTTCGCGCGCGTTCGGTCGTGATCAGTCAGGATCGGCCGCTGCCGATCTGGCCGCTGCCGATCTAGCCGTTGTGTCGGCTCTTCCCGGGGTCCGTACCGGGGTACACAAATTGATCGCTCTCTCGAAAGCCGCTTCGTCGGCTCTAGCGCTCGCACAAAGGTAACCTACGCGAAATACAATAAAACAACCTACTTTAGGCTGGCCAGCCGCGCAATTCGACGAAATCGTTCGCTGTCTTTCTCTCTTTCTCCTTCTGCCGAAGATGACAGGCGGCTCGCTGCTCCTTCCTTATTCGGCTAGCAGCCGTTGTGGAGGCAGCTTTTTCGGCTTGCCTCTCTCTCTGCTAGCAATAGTGGTGGAACGTGCCACCACCATTTCGGGCTCTCACACAACACTCGAAACTGCGCAAAACGGCGGAGCGGAACGGAGCGTAACAGTTGCGTGTAATGGCGGGCAGAGAACTGGCGCGTAAGATGGCTTCCCCCACCTCCGGCGCCACGAGATCTCTCCCACATACACCGGGGAGACCGTTGGTAACATGGCGGTAGCCGCACGCCACGAGGCAGAACGCGCGCGCGGTACGCAGCTCCACTCTCTAGCAGTGCTCGCTCTATCTTTCTTCTGTTTCTCGTGACTCAACTGAGCCATCCCGTTACACCGGATATTTAGTAGTCATGTAAACTCAAAAAAATCAACGAAAAAGTGGTTTTTAATTTTTTTGACACCCTTCTACCAACTGAAAAAATCTGAAAAAATTCGCACACATTAATTTCAATACAAAAATAATTCCAGAATTTTTTCGAAGTTGCAGGTATGAACAAAAAAAAATGTCGCCCATTTCAAATTTTGAAATAGTCACCTACATTCGAAATTGACTCCAATCATTTTTTGAATAAAATCATTTTATAGGGCTTAAAAAAACCTATAATTAAAAAAACTGTGTTACGTTGAAAATTAAAGGAGATATGATGAAAAAAAAACAAAGCGGCGTCCCATTGGGCTCTTAATCTCAAACTCCGGCTAAGCGAGAGGCCTGTGTCTGTTACAATAAATAAAAAAAGAAAGCTGGCCTCTTTGAAGGATACGACTCTAGTCAAACCTTTTTCTAGTCTTTTTCTAGTCAAATCTTTTTCAGGGATCAGCTTCAGATAATTCAAATACGAGCAGCCTCGCCCCGAGATTATGATCATCGTCATTTTCACGGTAATTTTGAATAGAAAATTTTGTCCGTGTGAGAGGCTCAAGTGTACCTGAATTGAGAATTAATTCAATTTGTGCGAACAATGTGATTGATCCCACGTGCGTGAATAGAATGTCTCCTACAAGTCTCCGAATGTAAAACTTGAGAGGCTTAGCGACAGCTTCCCATTTACCATCCATACGAGAAGCAGCTAATGGATTGAAATACTACTCTGTGCGAATAGTGCAGAGAGACCCTGACCCGTGAGAGAAACCTTGTCGAGGAAATCCTGCAGATCCAACTCCTTAAGCCCTATAAAGTTAGAACTATAATCTGAATAGACTTCTGATGGAATTCCTCTTCTACAAGTGAATCGTTTTCAGTTTGCGATGAACCCTTCCGTTGAGAAATCGGTTACAACTTCTAAATTAGTGGCCGAAAACTATTGTGAGTCTTACCACCACGCTCAAGCGTAATCGAATACTTTGTAAAAGAAGGCCTTTGATAGACAAACTCAAGTTAGTGGCAGTAACCAATGAGCTGCTGCTTATATCTATGACTATTCGCAATCAAACACATCGCAGAATATGAGATTTCACAATATAGATCATCAATATGAAGGCAGATATCAATATAGAGCTCCAATGATCCAGTAGAGCCTTCTGATATGCTCCAAAGTTGAATGACGGCCGCTATGAAATGTAATCTGGTGAAAATCCTCAATGATTAGATCTAAACACGCTGCCAACCGATTTTGGCACAATGCTTTCTCATAGAGAACATTAAAATAATGATTTCGTAACAATGATTGAATTTTGTCTAACTATATTTCTGAAACTAATGTAAACTATCATAATAAAATAAATTAAGGGGGTTATATACTGATTTTTCCCTCCTATAAAAAGACCTGAAACAAAAAATCTGTATGATTAAGGATTCTTTTTAAAATATTTATCAAAAATATAGTATATTTTGATCAAATGAGCCCAAACTGTACTCTATAGGCCCATTTGATCCAGAGATATTGCTATCTCAAATTTTTTGCTTTGGTATAAACTCCAGAATGAACCGATAGAAGAATTGTCATCTAACAGGGCTTAAAATCTTTTTTTTTATGTCATTCTGGACTGATGCACATGTTTTGTTAAATTTTTTTGGTTTAGTATTTTTAAATTAAGAAAAACTGAAAAATATTGGTAGATTTTTAACAAATATTCTGAATTTTCTGAATTTTTCTTAATTTTAAAATACTAAACCAAAAAAAATTTAACAAAAAATGTGCAGTAAGAGATAAAAAACAAAGATTTTGAGACCTGTTAGATGACAATTCATCTATCGGTTCAGTCTAGAGTTTACGCCAAACTCTTAAACACCAAAGTTTTCAGAAAACAGTAATAAAAAAACTTGTTATTTTGAAAACATAACACTCGCACAGGCACCATGGCACAGCACTAACTTTTAAAACTATAGTTACCACTTGTCTTGAAAAGTTAAAGATGACTAAAGATGTTCGCAATCCATTGTCAGAAAGAAAAGGATTTCTCTAGGCAATTAAAGCACCTCTTTGTCAAATACTACCATTAAAGGTTTGTATCAGTATGACTCGAGTAGTATCAGCATCATTACTAAATCAAAAACTTCATAATGCTTCCCTCTCCAATAAGAGCAAGCTTGTTGTAGTCCAGGTGCATGATGTGCAAGCGAGCATAATCTCTGTAAATGAAGTAATCCTGCCACACTGCTGAAAAGTGCAAATTTATTACAGCACTTATAAATTAAACTTTTCAATCAAATTTAAAATTCAACAATGTATCAAAAAATACTAAGTAAAGCCTGATGATGGCTAAAGAGGACCTGAAACAGAAAAATGAAAGGTCTTTTTAGCTTGACAGCTGGAAATGATAATGGAACTTTAAAATGTACCTGCTTTGAAATAGTAGCACTGTATCCAGGAGTATTTTCTTTGAAGATATTAAATGATTGTAAACTTTACTCCAAAGAATAAATAAACATATTTAACCTCAACGTATGCTTGAGACAAAACATTAGGACTAAAAAGCGATCAGCTGACAAAACGAACAGTCTATAGCAACTGTGGCGACATGACTGAAACGCGATGAGCACACATTCGAAATTTCAAAATTGAAATTCTTTTATCAAATTATCAAAGATCAATACAGCATAATATATAATGCATAAAAAAGTTTAATAATGTTAAAATAATAATTAAAATATTTTTACAATGATTTCTTTAGCAAACGTAAATTTTAGTATTTTTAAAAAATTACAATTTAAGCCATAACTTTTGAAATTTTTTTAATTTTACCTCAACATTTTTTTCTACGTTTTAGATACAGTATAGAAACAAAAAATCAAATAAAAAAAATTACCCTGGAGAAAATGAGCTATTTCAGACTCGGGTGGAATATTTTCAGCACTCGTCTATGTCTCGAGCGTCTTCGGCGCCCTCGACCCCGACTCGTGCTGAATATCTCACCCTCACTTGAAATAGCTCATTTTCTCCCCTAGTTGCACACTGTACTCTTCTTTTCTTACCCTCGTACGCGTATGTGCATGTGTATTTGCATAAATACTTTTGATCTTTTTTTTTTATTTACATAAGAATAGATTTAAATTAGTGTCAATGATCAATGGTTGTTAACCAATGGTGACAATTAATGTTAATTGTGGCCATTAAACCCGATTATTAACTATTGCTTACTATTATTGAGCGTACGATAGTATGCCTAGATAAAATTTTACGAAATTTATCGAAAAACTAAAATTAATTGAGACTGATTGTACTGCCTGCTTGTTATTTAGCTTGAAGGTGCTTTGAGTATTGCAAGTTAGTTTTAGTTTACGTTTTTTTTTAGAAATATGCGTGAGATTTAATAAAGAAAAAGGACTTATTAATAGTCTTTCCAAATTTCATTGAGAGGTTTTAATTATTAGGATCTATTTCTTTTCTATTCAAAACCCTCCAGCGTATTTCGCCTAGGTTAGTCGCGTCAAAGCGTAGATAGGGAATTATTGCTAAAGGTAGAGTAGTTGCGAGTTCAAAATTTCGTTCTTGGAGCATTATCGTCAAGTCGCGCCTGCCGCATTTATAGTCAACGCACCGGAAGAAGTACCAGAGGATCAAAACATGGCGGAAGATACAGTCCGATTGATGGCAACAATGATAGGGTATCAGCAGATTCAGACAGCGTTGCTAGGAATTAGGAAATTTGATGGTAAAAGCATGCCGCTTAAGGATTTTATCCAGGATGTGCGGAATGGGAAGGATCAATTGCCTGAAAGGAATTAAGAAGCGGCTTATGTGAAAGCAGTCCTTGGAAAACTCCAAGGCAGTGCCCGCGATAGTACTTATGGAAAGACGATCAACACCTGTGAGGATTTGATTAAACATCTAAAAAATAGATTTGCGCTCGAAAAAAATTATGGTTAATATATAGAAAAAATTAATAATTTATACATGAGGCAAGGGGAAGATGTGGGTGATGTTTACGGTCACCTTAATATTTTATTAAGTAGAGCCCGAACTGCACTTAAAGAAGAAAACGATGCCTTAGAGGATGATGTCATTACACAGATGATGAAACCATTGAATATGGTAGCAATAGATATATTCGTACGAGGTTTACCGAGTGAAATTGCTAACAGAGTAGATAGTAAAGAGTCCGAAACACTAGAAGACGCTTATAGTGCGGCTGTGCGAATAGAAACTCGCATTCGTTTAAAAATGTTGCCCAAAAATAGAGGTAGGAATATGATACCTCCGCGACGGGAAGAAGACTGGGAACGAGAGGAATATTCATCCAATGGTAGGCAACAAAATTCGAATTTTAGTACGTTTAGGCAAAAAAACTATGGCCCACCGCAAGCACGACCACCTCAAAATTTTCACCCTTTGATGAACTATAGACCTCTCGCTCCTCACGAGCAGACAAAATTTGTGGGCAATTTTACGCCAGCGGATGGCAATAATTATTACGGTAGCCAAGATCAATATAATGAATGTCGCGAAAATTATCGTAACTATAAACATGATTTCTCTGGTAATCAGAATAACCAATATCGTTATGAAAATCAGGCTGAGCGCAATGAACCGCTTCAAAACTACCAGCCTTATCGTTACGAACCGCGCAGGAGCCCAAGTGCCCCGCAGAATGCCCCATAGAAAGCTCCGCCGCATGTTCATCCGAATGCGCAGTTCTCAAACCAAAATTAATCCTGGAGATATAGTGAAACGAAAAAAAGCAATGAGCCACAAAGGAAGTTTTGGATAGATCCCAATACACGAAGTTTTTAACACACTCAGAAATTCGCGGAACATTTGAACTCGCAGATGGCTCGTCTCCACGACGATTCAACAGGAAAGTGGTCAGGATGTTCAAACAGAGCAACTTCCTATCGGGTTGTGCTCTGTTACGGACTTAGAAAAGGCCAGCCAGGGCTTCCCGAGCCAACAGTAACGCGACTTCGAATCAATAAAGCAAGGAACCCGTGGCTGCGCGTAATGTAAGATTGCGGAGCGGCGGTAAGCTTAATTAAATTAAGCAAATTCGGGCCAGCCCAGCAGGTCAACACTAATGAAGTACTCGGATTAAAGGGAATCAGCGATCAAATAATTGATACGCTTGGGAGCACATTCATCACTATTAAAGAAAATCTAAGGAAGGTACATGTAGTACAAAATCAATTTCCGATCGATGACGATATTATTTTCGGCAGAGATCTATTGATTGAAGAAAGAGCGATAGTATCTTACTATCATAATACAATAGTACTAGAAGGAGATTTAATGCGACCGATTCTTTTCATTGATACCGATGGAAACCCTTTAGGGAAAGACGAAGATTTTGAGAAAAAGCAAGTAAGTAAGGCAATCAGCCCGAGAATAAATCAGCTCGATCCTGTCGAAAAGATTTATTCGGATGCCCGACTAATTGATCGTTATATTGAAAAGGAGCTTGAACAAGATCAAAGCAGAATTCGAAATAAAAGTCGAATTTGGAAAATTGAGACAAGAGACCGTCAAGCTATTGAAATTAATCTGCAAAACAGCAATTTGAAAGAAGGATATTTGCCACGAATTGACACCGTAAATCAACATATATTTATAGAAGAGGCACTAGTTAGAAACGAAAATAATTCGTGCAAAGTTTTGGTTATTAACACTAGCGAAAATCACGTCAAAATCGAAGTAGATCCAAGGGAGCTTATTCCTTTTGAATACGCTACACCCGAATTTGATCCAGATACTGCTAGTGAAGCCGAAGCTGAGTGCATCATTAATCAGAGTGAAAGAGCAGCTGTTCTATCTGAATTAATTCGGAAAGGACACCTAAGTTCTGAGGAAAGAGAATTTGTAAACAAATTAATTTTTGATTACAATGACATATTTTTGTTGCCCGGTGATCCGTTGCCCTGCACAAATATGATGCAACATGAAATTCCAACAGTAAACGATATGCCGATCCATAAAAAGCAATATCGACATCCGCCTGTACATAGAGCAGTAATAGATGAGCAAATCTCCAAGAAACTAAAAGACGGAATAATAGAATCTTCGTCAAGTCCGTCCAATTCACTGATCTGGATTGTAGCGAAAAGGCCCGATTCCAAAGGAAATCCCCGATGGAGAATGGTTATAGATTTTCGAGATTTAAATAAGAAAACCATCGGAGATAGTTACCCACTGTCAAATATCGCAGATATTCTAGATCAGTTGGGAGGAGCTATGTACTTCTCAACATTTGATCTAGCGAGCGGTTTTCTGATCCAAAACACAGATGGTTTTGATCACCCTGTTTGCTTGTCTGTCTAGAACTCTAAACAAGGCAGAAAAAAATTATAGCACTTCTGAAAAAGAATGTTTAGCGGCGTTATATGCTATGCATCAGTTTCGGCCTTATTTATTGGGGAAGAAATTTATGCTAGTCGCCGATCATGAGCCCTTAAATTGGATGCACAGTAGAAAGGATCCCGACCAGCGTCTTATGCGTTGGATGTTTAAATTTACCGGTTATAATTACACATTTAAATATAAGCCCGGTAAGCTTAATTGTAATGCGGATGCATTATCGCGAGCCGTGCCGGAAGAGGAGATTAATAAGGAATTAAAGAAAATTATGATGATGCGGAATAATCCCACTTCAGGGGGAGGAAGCCAGATGCTGCGATCTAGGAGTAACTCCTTAGGTGCAGATTAGCAGAATCCGCCTAGAGGTCGAGGACGACCGCCCGGAGCGAAAACCAACAAAGCTCCGCCCGAATTAGATCATAGT